>JANTCA010014622.1:0-25896 GCA_024741275.1 Chironex yamaguchii | reverse complement strand
AGGAAAAAATTGTAGTAGACTCCTTACTTCAGCACACACATGCCACATCCTTCTTTATATATAGAGCAATGTTTCGTGAGTGAATTAACTAAAGATCATAGTATATATATGCATATATTACATATACTTCACTAAAAAGTAAAATGGTGTGTTTTTCTTGATACAAAAAAACTGTATATAAGATGTTCTATGCAGGTTTTCTTTCTTGTCCGCTCTATCTAACATTTCATTACGAAATATTCTGTCTTTTTCATTAGCGTTGGAAAATTTGCGTCTTTCGGGAAACCATGCCAAATTCTACATACCAGTCATGGCGTTTTTAGCTGTTGTCATGGTTGCCGTTGGGTTGGTTGCTTTGTACAAACGATCCAGAAAAAAACGTAAGTTCTATGATTTTTTACCATTTTATAAAATCAAAAGTCTTCGCATTTATTAGCAAATATTCTGTTTCCTGATACTCCATTACTTGACAACTTATAGTCCTGGCACTGATGGTGGTTTCGTGTGTAAGAGAGTGACAGAGAATTACCTTCCGGATTGTCAATCCACGATACCTGGCGAATCAAATTTTTCAGGGTAGACTATTTAAATATGCTAGCTGTAGCTATAGGAGATGCGCCAATCTGTGAGCTTTAAATCCCCATTTTCTGAGAACCAGTACAATTGAAAGTGGTTCTCTCTTATCCAGTTTCATTAAAATGGATACAAAAGTGCTTTATTTATTCGGATAGGAGTTGGGAATGCTACATAAATTCCAATTTATTTCGCATGAGTAAAATTTGGTCCATGGATACTGGAACTTTTGTTCATAATTAGGGGAAAGCTAGCCATTATTTGCTGTAATATACAAAATATGATGTCGAGTTTATCGGCATGTATCTTTTTTCGTCGGTATGTGTCTAGAACAGAAATAGATTCTGTATCAACCGAGAAAGTTGTTGTTCATTTCAAAAACCTTTTCATAAAGTTTTCAATTAAGTGCAATATTGATTTTCCAATCTCATCGCAACATGTCACGGAGGGTACTCAAAATGATCGCAATGATGAGACAAATGCAAAATTGTGGCTATTTCAGGTGGGTTATGAAATTATAAAAACTTCCATTCCCGCAGCCACTGCTGTTCTTCACTTTATGTTGGCTGTAATATGTCCGCCACATTTACCCTACCTTGTTCAAGAAATATCGTTTTAGTTTATTTTTGTAATGTATGTGAGGTCTTAGCAGAAATGATATTCAATCAAAGTCAGCAAACTGTTACTGTTGTAGATTTTGGATTGTAAGCCATCCGCCATTTTGCCTGACATGAGCGTTGCCAAGGTTACGATTTTGGCCTAGCCATTTCTCGTAAGCAGCTGCAATGCTTCGCAACCGTAATTCTTGTGAAAGATATGGCACAAGATATTTGAAAGAAACGTTTGAAAAAAGTGTTTATGATAACTCAGTAGCCATATTAGACCCTTCCCTTTTCAAATTAAGGTTGTGGCTATGGAGGGCATCCAGTTGTCTGCTGTCAAAAAGTAACATGAACTCCTGGACTTTAACCCTAAACTGTGATCCAACGATTCATCCCTCTAAATTTGGGAACTCTGAAACAGCAAATCCACTGTTACTTGCTAGTGCTGAGGAATGTCTTTTGAGAATCCTCAAAAGAGCAACAACATGTAAAACCATGACCGAACTGCGGAAAAAAATATAACCACAGCAAGAATTCTATCAAGCAACAACTCCCACCTTCCACCATTGCACTGAAACAGCATCTTCTCCGGGCGCATCTTGCCACTTTCCAGATGGTCCACCTCCTGGATTATAGTGACGCCTTACAAAACCCAACGAAGTTTGTTTACATAGATGGCGACGGCCTTCACCTACCATCAAAGAAACCCAATGATGTGTCTGCTGCCCTGACAGTAACTTGCACCTGTGGAAAATGTGAATTACATGCAGTTGCAGAGAAGAACGAGTAAGGTGTTGTCAGTTTTGCCGCTGTAGGAAAAGCAATTCAATTGATTGTAAAAAAACAATTGAAGAAGAACAGAATAGACTACCTTTGGACATTTAAAGTTTCATGTTTGTAGTTGGATTTATTTCTTGAAGTTAATTCAGAGAGTCCCTTACAACGTGCTGACTATTTTAATTTCTCATAGGCCAAGTTCTCCTCTTTTTAGTAAATTTCGTCCAAAATATGATTAGGTACTACGAAATCTTTGGGCATGCGCAGTAGATACAAGATTTAGAAACACAACTGGATCCTATCGGAATAAATAAATAAATCACTTTTTGTATCCATTTTAATGAAACTTGGTCAGAAAGAACCACTGTACTACTCGTCACAAAATGGGGGTCTACCCCGAAAAATTTGATTCCCCAGATATTGTGGATTGATAATCCAAAAGGTAAACTTCTCTGTCGCTCTGTTGCACACAAATCCTACGTCAGTCCCAAGACTATTAAACAAAGGACATTGTTGTAGTAGTCAGAAACTTTGCCGCCTTAAATGAAGACATGGATGAGTAAAGTTTATCAAGGCTTTGGTCTTGGGCGCCTTCGGAGCTATCTTTTAAGAGGTCCTTCTTTTATCGTGAGGCCAGTAGAAATGTAATCTAAATGCTTGTTGTATTTCTTGTTCTGATGTTGGCAGTCATATTTACAGAAGAGTGGAAGATGTGCTGTTTATGTTACTACTGTGTTGATGAAAGTGGATGGTGTGTTGTATTTTCGGTTTTTGGTGTAGATCTTTTTGTTTATAACTTTCTTTTTTGCCAGATATATGTGCGTTATTTCAGTAATTGTAAAGGGAACCTTGGATTTTGACAGCAAATTCCGCAAGGTCATTGCTCAGAAAAAATACTAAGAAGAATGATAGAATATTCTCATCCAAAAAGTACTTGATAGGCCCCCCGAAATGTGTTTTTTTATACTTTATTTTTTATCGTAAGTTAGTATTTTTTGTGTCCTTTTTTACAGCGTTTCAAGGTCGAGTGCAGCCAAGCGGACCTAATTATTCCACTGGTAGTTGTGACTAGTCAGCTTAAGATGTCATCTTGTGTTCAATATTTTTGGATCGATTTTGGTTTTCTCGTGAGGGTAAAGCGCCTGCATCACTATTTCTGCAGTTGATGTTTATAAACCTTACATCTGCTATAAATTTATTTTTGCACGATACACAGAGGACATGCACTACACATGCAATTACTACAAATTTATCGGAAGAAGATTAATTATCATTTTAGTTGTAATGGAGGGGACGCAGATTGAGTGAATTAAATCCTTTCTTGAAATGTCAATATCGTTTCAAGAATATAGTCATTTAAAAAAAGTTTCGACTTATACTGATTATCTGGTCCAGACCTTTTATTCTGCAATCAGATCGACCTGAAAGTGCTACTGGTGCATGTTAAAATCAGTCTTGTCAATGGGAATGCCAAAATAAGCATGGAATAAGTCTGTAAGTTTTTCTTTTAGAGAAGAATTTTTTTATCTTAAGTAGCTCAAACTGGGCTGTTTGGTACGGTTAAAATCTTCTTGAGCTTATTGCAAGACATTGGCATTAACTCCACCTCAATGTATTGAAAGTGGTTTACATAACGAAGCAAAAACTAGATTTTGCAGGCAGAAGGAAATTTGTATTTTACTCCGACTGTTTGATTAACACTTCACACTTTACCACTGTTACCTGTTTTTGTTTTTGATTCCCATGTCTTTTTTCCTTTTGTTTTTTCCCGTATCCAATCGTTAGTTTGTTCCTTTTTTATCCATTCAGTTTCAATCATCCCTTACGCTACGTATTCCGACTATTGTCCGTTACCGTATTGTAATGAATCTTTGTGATCAGTATCAGACAAAAAGCTTTAAGCTAGGCGCACAAGAGAGCATTTTACTTAAACAAAGTGTCATTCGTGGAATTTTGCTTCACGTTCACAGCAAACGAAAGAGTTTTGCTTACGACTTAGCAAAACTACACATATCCACCAGTTTTCATGGCTTCGGCTGCTATGAAGAAGAACAAAAACAAACTTTGTGATCATTCGGCATCAAATCTCATTTGGACATGCGTAGTTTTGCTTAGTCGTAAGCAAAATGCTTTCATTCGCCGCATACGTGAAGCAAAGTGACACAAACTACAAACATTATTTAACATGTTAAATATTGGCTTTGGGTCACAAATGACTACATCCCTACAGAAAAGTCATTCCACACGTAAACAAAAGCCTTAAGCAGAGTGCCATAAATGACACTTTGCTTAAGAAAAAGGCTTTAGTCTGTGCCTGGCTTTGAAGAAGTCTTTGCCACTTTAAAGAATTTTTAAGGTTTGTCGTATGGTTTGCTACAATTAGATTACATACATAACGGATCTTGAGGCTTTATTATAGAAGGGACAGGATATACACAAGTACTACTCAAATGACACCTAAGTCTTGCATGACTTGGACGCCATTATGTTCTCTTTCACGACGTCGCTCTTAACAAGGCGTAACGCTACTAGAAACATAAAAAGCTTAGATGGAATGAGTAAACAGAAAGACTCATGGTTAATCTAAAGTACGATCTTTAGCACACAAGCTAGCTATTACATCATTAGGTAGGGATCAACCAAGAGGCTTCCATGAAGCCGAGTCAACAACTTTTTTATGACTTGGATTCCAGATTTAAAAAAAACAGAGGAAGCATAATGTACTGTTTGACAGTAAATGTGTAATCTCGTATCCAGCTGAATACAATATACCATTTGAGACGTATGATAATCTAAAAAAACTTTGGTGCAAAGAGTACAATTTCATATAGCCAATACGTTTTAGTAAGATTATCAATATTATGCATTGCCATACTTAAAGAAGGATTCCAACATTTAGTGAATTATGTTTACTTCATTTTGTCAAAAACATTAAAGCTTGTTAATTGTAAGCACAAATATTAGTAGTTTAAATATTTGTATCATTTTTGTAAATATTGCTTTGCAGCCTATAAAGTCTTAAATAAAAGACTTGCGCTTAATAGCTAGTCATGTTCCTATTCTTCGAATATCTCTTTGTCTACCAACATTGCACAACAAAAGAATACGCAATACATAACAAATAACACTGAGGATCCGTCAAATGACATCTTGGCTTCCAGGCTGTTGATCGATTCTATTGGTTTTTTTAACTCAGTGAAGGTTAAAAGAGGCAATGAAGAATTATATTTGGTTGCGCAAAAGGTTTTAACAGTTGCACTAAATTCATCTCTCAAACGTTTTTCTGGTTCAAATAATTTTTTCCGCTTAGCAGCGAAGTTAAGCGTGCGCACACCTGCCCATACATGCGCAAAACATCAAATTTTTTTCCGCAAAAACTTGCCATCGAAATTGTGAAGTGAAAGTACAGTTTAAGCTAAGTTGCTAGTTCACTTTATCTCCTTAGCTGATATTGCAATATTTTAAAAAAATATTTGGTAAGAGTTCGACTTTATACAGTGAGTTGAGTCTCATTAAGTATCTGACTTGCGCTTTAGAATTAATGGAGTATATTTGCGCTGGATTTTATTTAAAATGTATTTAGTACGAAGTGCAATAAAATAGACTAGGAGAAAGTTCCAGAAAACTCGGCCAAAAATGCATAGCCACCATGTCTACGAATATCCCAGACTTCGTATTGACAAAGTTAGGCAACTATACATCACATTTTGCTTCATTTTGCGACACAAACCTCATGTTATATCAATGATAAAGGTAGCCGAGGCAAGCTGACGATATCCCAAAGTAAGAAACCTTAGACTATTTGTGGACATACGAATTTGGTACATCAATTATTTGGAATGTGATATGCATGGTCTTGCCATTTAAGACCCCGTCTTAAAAACGATGAATATAAGACGCTAGCGATATCAATAGAGTCGCCACATCTTGTAAATACTGGATTACCAACTTCCATTCTGTGTATTCAAGACAAAAGGACGGCCGTCATGGAAACACTCAACAGGTGAACCCAAAAATGGCCTTCCAATTTTTACGCCGGAATGCGGATAAAGTAATTCTTATATCTTAATTTTCTGTCGCTGGTCTAGAAAGACTTTGAACAGCCAATCGGTAAGCTCACTTCATTCTTAAGTTGAAGATCACCATCAGTTAATCATAAGTATCCGGTCACTATAGCACGAACAGGTGAAATAGTTTGAGGACGATTAAGAGGTAGCGTTATTTATGATTACCAAAATAAATGCAGTGTAATAGTAAAATGCAGTATTATGAGGCAATAATTGAAAAGACATGCAACACATCTAAAAATCAAGAGAAAAAAGTATTTTAGTCAAACCACAGCCGCATTTCGGCTTAGATAACAGGCTCCGTAAAATTCTTATTTAGACTAAGTATATTACGTCCTTATACAGTTATATGTACTGTGTAAGTCATTCAGCAAAATTAATGTAAATATGCCTCTAAAATACAAGCTTCGTATAAGAAATTGTTATCCACAATAGAGCTAAAGATGAGAATTTAGAGCAGCAAACGACTGATCAGATTGAGAGAGAAAAATTATCAGTGACAAAAAGCAGACTTAAATGTGGAGTAGAACCACCAACCTACCAAAGCATTTATTAAATTGCTATAGACGCTGACTATGCATATGACGTCTTATCACATATATCCACTCTATACAAAGAAGGTACAAAGTCGCCAAATAGTTAGGAAGGAAAATGTGCAATTGACAAAGGGATACAAACACTGACATGAAATCGCTCAATAAGGCTACACACCATAATATAACCAATCGACTTCGCCTTGAAAATCTGAGACATTGTGCTAAAGACATATTTGAAAAATTTTTTCGTCTGAAACTCTTCAGAGTATGAATCGTCAAAAAAGAAAATAGAGATGTATGGCAACCTTCATATAACAAATAAGGATCTGAACTTGTCTATCATAAACAAGAAAGAAAAAAGGACAAAGAGAAAACGAAAAAGCTAGAAGTACTCAGAGAGCGGAAACCTCCGCCAAGCCATAATTATTACTCAAACAACAGGAGTTTTCCCACGATGATTTCCATGCTAGTCACTCTCTTGAAGACGTCATTAGCAAATAATGTAACTGGTGTTATCACTCACTAACAATGTGAAGATTTCATTACCGAAACAGAATCCAGGATTCACTTATCCCCAAAAATTAATCATTTGTTCCTTATCCCAGGACATTCCCTGCAAACTTCGTCAAAGGCCATCCATATGTTTTTGAGTTATCTTGCTATCAAACAAACAAACAAGCAAGCAAACAAACAAACAAACGAACGAACGAACGGAAAAACAAACAAATAAGCTCCGATGAAAATATAGTCTCCTTGCGGAGCTAACAAAGCGATTATTGGAAGGGTCCAAGTGAAAAACAAACCCTTTCTGTTTACAGAGTCCTGCTTTTCTTGTTTTGATGTAGACGTACTCCAATACACTTGAATGGAAAATCGATCTAGCTATGCCAATTATCCAAACAAGTTACGTCCTCATACATTTTGGCGCATTCTTAATATCCTAATAAATTTGACCCATGGCATAATTTCTTGTCTTGGCAGTCACTTTAGCTTGCGTTGCACGAGATGGCTGTTCTCTAAAATAACTTCCAAATGTTTTTAGCGCAATGTCACAGATTTTCAAGGTAATTGTAAAATTAATAGACATAGTGCTAGGGCTCTATTTCAACATACAAAATACAAGACTAATAACAACAGATGACACTAAGGAGTTTTTAGTAGATGGAGAAAAAGTAGAAGTGCTATGGACGTTTGTTTTTTTTGGCATCCAACTCAAGGAAGATGGAGGCTGGACAGAAGAAATGAAATGAAGTCTTTGCATTACAAAAATAGCATCACCAAAACTGAAAAAACGTATCAAAAATTTTGACTTATCTAGCTATTAAAAGTCAAAATGGTGAAAAAATAAATTTTCTTAATGACAACATATAAATTTGAAAGCTAGAACGTCAATTTTCATCGCCTAGCAAATGCCAAAGTAGACACTGTTAATGAAAAAACTATGCATTTGTAAAAGTGTGAATATTCGCGATGTAACTACAAATCGCTACATCTATTAAGTCCTTCATTTATGATTTTCTTGTTTCCTGTGAGATCATAATACGGTAGTTATTACGTGAAATAAAAGTTATCAAACGTGGATTGGAGAGAATTGCATAGCAGACATTTGTCGTTTATTTCAAATGGAAGCCTTCTTTGCGGGAGATCTTTATCAGCGAACTTCAAAGCGTAGGTGCAGAGCTCTCTGAATTAAGGTATACATTTGAACTGCCTAGTGGAAAAAGTTAGACATCTAATGAAGTAGAGTGGTAGACATTGCTGTATACTTAAGGTGCTTCATTTGAGAAAGTAAAGTTAACAGAAGTCTACTTTAAGAATCCAAGAAAGTACACAAATACGTAGGGAATCCATTTCAAGGTAGTACGGTTAGTTGATTCAAGTGTCCTGATGTCAATTGTATCAAAGTGGCTGTGAAGTTTTTTATAAGAAAATGTTTTTGTCACATATTTCTCGTTTAGAGCCAGGAAATTTTACCTAAAGTTAACTGTTCTAGTCTTTATCTCGATATTGCACAATTTTGTTCTTTTGAGGAGTAGAATGCCTTAAACCTCCCAACATCCCCCGTCAAATTTCTTATTTTGAGTTTGAGCATTTTGATAATGCTATAGAAATGATGGATAAAGACAATGTTATATAATATTTATTGTCTGTCAGTCTTTAAAAACGATTACCATGCAAAATTGATGATATAGTATTATAGGACAGTTCAAAACAAATAAATCTTCTTTTGAAATTTACTCAATACTCTTTCCGAAAAGATGTCATCTTCAGTCGCTAGTTTGTTCCTGTATTTCAAGCTTTTTTGCTTGGTTGTTCTTATTTATTGTGCAAAAAATGGGGCCATGTGACCAAATCGATGCCGAGCGAGTGAACGTTATGTATCCATAAAATGTTGCAGAGGGTACTCAATGGTGTCTTGGGTGACAAAGGTCTATCAAGTGATAATAATATACAGTTAAACGGAATGACAAAAAAAAAAGTCAGATCATTCAGGAGGCGTGAGATGTGATAGTGTGTTACTGTTTGTATATTTTGCGGCTTAGTTCGAACAAAGATGTTGCAAAAAATAATGTAGGTACATTTTTTGTCTTTCTTTACATACCCCTATAATTAAGCTACAGATGTCATGGTATGCTAATGTGTTCTTAGTGGAGCAAACACAAGTTTACTACAATGCATATCAATGGAATATGAAAATTTTCTTCTCGCATTCGCTGCGGATAAGTTTCTTCTTAGCGGCATTTAAACGGGTAACTCACCTTTGTCAGTCTGAACTGCGTTCTCCCTTTTACAAAATATATTTGCTGTACTACAATAGAGGATACATTTTTGTTTTTGATTATGTGTCATGATTTTTTGAGTTGTATCAAGCAGACTTGCCTTTTTCCGTAATAGACACAAATATGTAATTATTTTGGAGAGCAAGCGATGTGCTACGAGATATTAGAAATTTTACTTAAAAAATAAGACGATTGCATTACTTCTGTTAACTACGAGCACTTTAATGAAACTTGCAGAACTTGAGCTAATAAAAGCCAAATGTGTTATTTGTTGGTTTTGCATGATTTTGGGCGTCTCTAGATGCCGTTAAGCTATTCCCACCTTTTTGAAAATCAACTAACAGTTGTAACAATAGAATTTCATGTTTAATCCCCACGCTTGGAAAGGTTGACTAGAGTATACCTCCAGACGTCGGAAAAGCGCATGACATCCTGTCAAGATGTTTTCATTTGTTCTTATTGTAGTTAAAAATCAAGTCTCGACGAATGTATCTTTGAGTAATATCTTTCAAGTATTGTTTAAGAACTTTCTTTTAAGGAAACATTTTAATTTCGATTGGCTATATTCCTACCTCACAGAACTACAATATTTCCAATCTTTGTTAAACTGCAAAGAAAATGTTTAAAAGCATGTCTTGTATTGTTTTTACTAAATCGTTATTATATTTACCTGTTTGTTCTTATTACTTTAGGCAAGGAGTTTATGTTTCAATCAGGATCTGTTGGTTATTTGTTTACTGGTTAGCAAAATAACTGAAAAAGTACGAATGCACCGTTTTGAAATTGTTACACTATGTTGGTATTCTAACTGGCTCGAGCTGATATATTTTTAATTATATCAAAATGAAATCTTGGATTCGTAAAGATACCTGAAAATCACGGCTAGTGAGGAATCAGTTCTACGGCTACATTTCTACGGCTACAGTCATGCTGGAGACCGTAAACGTTGGCGAGAATTGGTCACCCAAGCGTATATCATGCAAAGCACCTATAGTAAGAAGTAAGGCAATCCTGATGGGCAAAATCCACGTCACACCTACTACTGGTAGGTCTGCGTTTACTCGTCTCCAGTTCCTCAGATTATAAGCAATTCCTGCACAGTTCGCATACTTCGTCCTGGCCCAATCTGTAGTGAAGGTGGTCTACTGTCTTCTTGGTGCTTCCTTTCCTTCCATTCGTTTATCCTTCCATTATAGTCTTTTCTATCCTATTCTTCCTGATTTTATGCCCAAATTATTCCATCTTCTTTTTTAACACTGCTGTCAATTCATTCTTGCTTTTCATTCATTTGCATATTATGAAGACGCATGTGTAGTTTGATCTTCGTTCAGTGGAAGGATACGTTATGAAGTTTTTGGCATTATAGATTGGATGAAGTATAAATCTACAAATGACGGGACGAGAAGACTCATTGTTTATCCAGACTTGACTTAATTGTAAGTGGAGTCGCTCAGGGGAGATTCACAAACTTATCGAAGAAAAAATTGTTGAAAATAATACTCCACACATCGCCTTCTTAACCTCAAATCAGTTAGGAAATTCTCTAAAAATCTACACTTATCAGTGCTTTAAGTATGTTACCACTCTGTACGACTTTGTACAGCAGGGAACTTGTGGTTTAGTTACATTGACAGTTTATGAGAACAGGCTACAGTTCTCGTTTGGCGAGAGTGAGAAGTAACTATTCAATTTATACTTGAGACGTCGTCCGTTGAAAGTAAATCTCCTGGCGCATCTATCTGTATTTAGGTTGATAATAAGTCATGAATGGTGAATATGTTTGAACTTTCCCTGTCCACCTGCTTACACACTGGTAATGGAGAACTTTATCAATTGCCGGTAACCATTGTTGCTAATAGCATAGCAGCTTTCGTGACATTAATGAGATATGCAATTTGATAATCCACTTTGCTTTCATTTATCCACCGCTTCTTTTTGTCAACAAAAAACCTGAGAGGTTCAACACTTTTTTGTTATAACCTATATTGTGTGTAAAGGATGAAAAATGAATAACTGACGTGTATTTCACCTACGTGGCATGGAAATCATTGCTAATTTGATATTACTCTTTTGTTTTTGTTAATAAAGAGATTTTAACGTGGCTTTCTGTGTCTAGAAGCATTAAATTTACGTCAGCATTTGCACTCTTTTCCCAATGCTCATGTCCCGTTTTACGCTAAACGTAACATGACCACTGCCAACAATCACCACCACCAACAATTACGGCCAACAACAATTGCTACAAACAACTATCACCACAACCAACAATCACCGCAAGCTACTATCACCACAAGTAACAATAACGACCAACCACAATCTTTAACAACAACAATCACTAACAACAACAATCTCTAACAACAACAATCACTAACAACAACAATAATAATAATAATCACCAACAACAATCACTGCAAACAAATAACAACACAACCAACAATTACCACAAGCAACTATCACTACAAACAACAATCACCACCAACAACTACCACCACAAATAACAATCACTAGCAACAACAAGAACAACTATCACCACAGATAACAATCATCACCAACAACTATCACCACAAACAACGATCACCACTACAAACTACCACAACAAACACCAATCACTAACAACAACTTTCAACGCAATCACCAATCACCAGAAACAACAATAACTGTCACCAACACAAGCAAGAATCATTCGCTCAAAAATGCCATAATCCTTTTCATGACTTTTGGCGAAAACTCGAAAACATCCGAACGAGTATCAGATCTTTAAGAGTTGACATTTATTTAAGTTTCTGTGAGTTATGTTGTCAAACTTATTTAGATCCCTCGTGACGCAATTAGTTTTACCAGTATGACGTAACTAATTCATAGCTAATATCTTAAACATTAATTATAATCACATGCGGTACTCTTATGCTATCCTTTTTGTCTGTTCACTGTACAGACTAGCTTTTGGCGGTAAACAAAATCCCATAAAGAACAACAATTAAAAACAAGAGTTGATCTTGTGTTGAGCTGCACGGTAGGCTAGCACTTCAAACATTTGACAAACGAATAAACTGGCAAGTCGTATTTGAGCACAATTTCATTAGCAAATGGCTTTTTCGCTTAAGAGCTAATGGTGTGCGTCATTTGACAGGCTAATAGTGTGCAGCATTGACGAAACCCTACTACTTGTGGCTTTCTGGCATCTTCATACCAACTAGAATCAATCAGTTGGAATAGGAAAGAATCATCTCATCTTTTAACTGCACGCGAAACGAGGATTGATTTAGAAGACTGGTAGTGAGTTGCTAATCCGTCATCGATCACTCTCATTAATGTCCAAATATTGATTTATCATCTCAGAGAAGGTTAGCGTTAAAAGCAAAATACACGGACTTAAACTTACGATTGTCGGCATAGGAGATCGACAATAGGTTTTAGTTAGGGCTTCCATATTTCACATTGTAAACAAAAAACAACTGGCGAAGAGGGAATTGAAAATATGCTTAATAAAAATTCTGGAGCATGTCTCATGTAGCTCTTACAGTCTGTATGGTATCTTTTGTCTCTTTTCTGTCTCTTTTTTCTATCTTCTCTCTCTTCTTGCAACAAAACACACATGAAATAACACCGAACATGCAATTGGAAAAATTCCTGGGCACAATGCAGAAATCCAAACTTTCAAAGAAAACCACGACGCCATGTCGAAAGAAGGAAGTCAATGTGAGCTCCAAAAACATGAGAATTATATCTTCAATACTCATTAATATGCCCAGATTCCATATCAAACGTTTCGCTATTCCCTCTCCCAAAATCGGAAACACTCTGGATAACACTGTAATAACAAGGAAATAATCAGGTCAAGGAAACCCAAATAAAGATGAAAATTGACGTAGCGCAAGATAGATCGAGATATATCTATTCATATTTGAAACATGAATTTAACATGGCGTTCTTTTGTATCTGGAACAACATGTTTCTAGTATGGCGAAGTCGATTGACCTGATTGTTAGTCTAAAGCAAGGTAGCAAGTAGCTCAGACCACTTTACGTACCAACAGAAAAGCACCATTACTGCTAAAAAAGATACACAGAACTAGTTCCCCTATAGATATGACCAAAATCTTATGCTGAAAATGTTGGTTCTTAACAGTGACCTACAAGTTAGATTTCCATTTGTTTGGAATATAATGATAATAAAATTCATATACAATCTAATATATTTTAGAGCCTGAATAACAAAATGGGTTGTTCCTCGCAGAGGTCATGTTTGAAATAACATTGTACGGTGCATCGCGTACGCCTCACAATATCTGTAAATACTCAGATGTCTGTATTTCTTCGTCGCTGTCATATGCTTTGTGGCTTGCCTTTTTTTGACATGATATTTCATAGGGATCTTGTTATCTTTAATGCAAATTGAAAGCAATTTTAGTATAAGACAATCCTGCAGTGAGCTGAAATGAAAGACGGCTGACTTCTTTTGGACCTGTGGCTATGGAAAAGATGCTGGGTATCAACCAGACAAAAACTGAGCAAATAGATAAAGAATTGATGACAAAGAAAGAATTGATGGCTGAAATCAAGGGAGTGGGACAGAATACAATCACTGGGCAAGAAGAGACGTATATAAGAATCTCCTGGCAAGGAAACAGGAGGTAGAAGACCAAAGGCAAGGACTGACAGCATCAGCAAATAGACTACTCTTGGCAACCTAATAGGTGGGGGCTGGAACAAGTGGGGGTGTCGGAAAAAGCTGATATTACAAATGTATTTCACTACTTAACAATGTAGAAGAACGAATACAATTGCGATATAATCCCATTGCAAAAAGTCACAAAGTAGCCCCTAGGACTGAAATATTTGATTTGAATTTATTAGGGAGCACTTGCGTCAACAAGGTGACCGCAACTACGAAGTCGAAAGTGACAGCTTTACAAAGTAGGCAGATTCGAATATAATTTGGGGGCGGGAAAGCACTTCTATAATTAATTAGCGGGGGGGGGGGGGGGAGGGATGCCTATGCTAAGAAGAGACGTGACTGCGGCGGTTCCCGTTTCCAAATACAAGAAAAAAATTTAAAGAACAAACCAAGAACTAAGGTTTCAGAAAGTCAGGCAGATGACAGTATTTATAGAAACAGCAAAAAGAATTCAAGTCTTGGTGGTCAGCTACAGAATTTTAAGTGTAGGTGAGCGTTTTCGGCAGAAAATCTTTCTCTTTAAAGTAGGTTAAGAAACGCAAACTGTAAAAAGGTGTGAACAATTGAGGAATGTCAAGATAGAGAACAAGCTCAAAGCTTTCTTTTAGGACATCCCTTGGTTTGAAGATCAATGAGGGGCATGACAAAGTATTTGACAAAACTATCATCTTATGACGAACTTACAGTTTTTGGCTTGAAAATTTGACCTTGTTTGCATCTTTATGCACTTCTTAACATGACGTTTCATTTCTACGAAAGTAAGTGTCAAGTTAAAGCTTACCCTGAAGGTTCTCAAGGTCGTTTTTTCACATCTTAAAAACTGCGTTTATTTTTGGGTTGCAAATTCTTTCATTGGGTGAACATCCTCCTCTTTGAAATTTAACGTACCTAACGGGAACCAAGGCAAGTCTTAATTGCTTGCTTTCCATGCAAATGATTACGAGTTGGGTACAGAATGCTTTTCTGCTTGCCAAGTCGATTATAACACACAGTGCTATCAGGTGGCTAGCTTCCTACCGTAGCATTCACTGTGCTTACACAGCTGTGCTAACGATGATGGACACTGCTCTGTAAACTAAATAGTGTATGAGGGAACTCTTGCTTTGACTGTCTTGGACCTAATGTCTCATATTTTTCTTCTGGTATTGCCTCGTTGCACTTTAACTATATAGATGAAACTATATAGATGAAAGAAGTAGATAATTATCCAAATCCTACTTCATGCTCTTGTGGGAATTTTGCACTTTCACTAGAGCAGATGGAGATGGGAGATAACTCTGACGTGTACGTCTCAGAATTAAAGATACAAAATGTTTCCATTAATTTTTAAGAAATTAAAGTTAATAGAGCAGTCAGAAAAATTCTTAAGGGTTATTGCCACGCTTTAATCGCGGCCATAAGAATTAATTCTGTTTTATCGTTCAATTCTTCCGATGGTGCATACAGACATACATGCACACATGCATAGTGCCAAGTGGGGTCTTTGGTGTTCCACGAAAGAGAAGGACATAACCTGCTAGTTTTATCAGTTCAGTGCAGCGTATCAGGACAAAAGTTGCTGTTATTTTTACTTGTCAATGTCATAAAGTGCTTAATGTCTCTCTTTAACGGGGCGACATTTTTACATGCTTTTATGCTACAGTGCATATCGCATTCCTTGAAATATTTGCCCCTTTCAGGCCTTTACATTTATTCAGTTTCTCTTGATCTTTAAATAAAGGCTTAATTCTGTGCTACTTGCAAATTTCATTTTGATGAAAACCACTATTTCCCATTAAACATTTTTCATGAAATAGCTTTCCTTATAGTGACAACGTTAACCAGTGGAGTATTCAATACTGTTCTGTTTATCTTGATGTGAGGTCGACAATCACAGAGGAATAGAAGCCACAGAAACGAGAGCTGTTCTTCCGTCAATTACTGAAGTATTTTGGACTTTGATAACAATAACGTCGAAAGAAAAACAAACATTAGGCGCAAATTTGTGATGTAACTTAAAATAACATTCAGTGGCTTTGTGGTTTGCATGTTCTCTGGGACGAGGTTGTCTGATCTAACACGCTGGGCAATGTACAGACGGAAAACGTGATGGGACTTGCCTTGATGGAAAACAGAGCTACACACTTATGAGCCTGACAACACTGTTTTCGATGACGGAGCCACAAATGGCAATGATTTTTAATTTCTAAGAGGATGCTTCGTAGCATGTTATGTTAGGGAATGTTTATTAGCTGGATCTATCAGGAATTTTGAATAACCTAATCTAAGGTAGAAAACACGCTGTCAACGAAAGGGAAAAAACAGTAAAAATTGCTAATTCTTAATAGTAAAGAGTACTCTAACAATCTTTTTGTGGTACAAAACTTGAAAATCGCCTTGAAAAGTTGCGACATTTCGCTGAGAACATACTTAAAGCTTTTTTCGTTTTCAGCACAAAGTTGCAAAATTTCAACGCGATTTTAAAAAGTGCTTTGAAAAAATCTAGCCAATGAGTTGACTGTTGGACTGTTGAATCATTACAGACTTTTACGTATGCTGGACAGGAAAATAGTTGCTGTTTAGAAGGGGGCTTGTTTGTATGGATTTTTTAAACTTCTCTGAACAACTCTATTCTGTTTTTGTAGAAATTTTATGAACAATAATTTTAAGTCAGGAACCCACATACTTCTCCTAGATGATGAAATGTACGAGCAAAGTACAAGCTTCCCTTGTTATTCTTTTGGGATACTGAAGAATGTCTGGTAAATCTAGCTAATATAATCGAGGCCCCTTCTCCTGAAAACTTTTTATGAGTTTTATCTACATCTCTAACAACTTTGAGTTGAAAGTACATTTAATCGTAGATAATGCTTGGTAAACAGTACTCTACACCATGTTTATTGACCTCTAATAAACGTACTGGATCAAGGCCGTACAAAGCAGGTGGGCAAGAAAGCAATTGCTACCCATAAATTTTCAAAGTAATATATTTTGGGGGAGGGATTTTTGAATTCACAGAGATAATCAAACGTTCCAACAAGCTAAAAACTGCCGGAAGATGTCACACAGTCGAAAAAACACACTTGTAAGTAGTTTGAATGCTTTCTATTTTTTCAGCAGAGTATTTCCAATATAATTTACTCAAAATTATCGTGCTATTTCTGAAACTAGATAATAGTCTTTATCTAGTGCAGGCAAATTGAAATTTGACCCCATTCACTCCCACAATTTGTACGACGATTTTCAAACATCATCACACATCTTCACGTCTATTACACAATAATTTTCGCTCAGGTTCCGATGAATAAGCGACTTGTTACTTATATTTACAATTTCAATTGGACTTTAAGGTAACAATAATATTTCCTTGGAAGTTCTGTTCTGCACATTTTGGCTGTCTTTCAGCTCTCAGTCAACTTTGCAAATTTGGTAGTAAGATAGAAAAATGAAACTTGTAATGAAAGTGAACCTTTGCAAATTGCCATGCTGGGATTGATACTGCTAGGAAAACAGTTACTGTTGCGCTGTCTTTTCGTCCGCACGCTTTCAGTGAAGAGTATCAAACTTAAGTCAAATTTTAGACTATTTAAACAAATAATGAGAATGTAATTCATGAAATATCAATTTTTTCGTATATAACTGGGTCTTGTCTTGTGACATAATTGCCAGTGCCACAAAAACATTTCCGCTATAGCCCCCATCCACCCCACCCTTTGCTGAAAATGTCCTGTGTACGGCCACGTACACGATGATCTGACATCCCATCACAGACATGTTGGATTACAGTGAGAAAAGGAGCAAAGAAAATATACTTTGAGTGGCTCCTCTACCAAAGGGAGCGTAAGAAAATTTTTCACGTGTCCCCTCCATGTTATTTCTGTCCTCCGGTATAACATTTATGTCAATAAAAACTTGATGGTTACGATAAATCAATTTTCTGCATGGATGTACAATTCTTGCCAAAAGTCGTTGGACACTTATAAAAGTTTGTAAGAAGCAATCAACCCCCAAACGTCTTTCCTCATGGGCTTTATTCAATCCCTAGTCCCTCGTAAAACAATGTTTTTCTTTCCACCAGATACTGTAGTCACGATATTAAATGTACTTTTGGTTATGGTATGCAATTTTCTCAAAATACAACATTGGGAAGCAACTTAACGATAGGATACAGGTATGACCAAAACCTACTCCGTCACCCTCCAACAAATACTATAATTCCCCCCTCCCCCACTATTGAATTAAGTCACATGTTGTTTCACAAAATTTAGAACAGTTGCTAAGTATAAAGTACTTGGGGAAAGGGGTAGGTCCAGGGTCAAGGTGCAAATGTTATTAAAAGTCGCAGTGTGTGATCTGTCATCCCAAATTGCCTTGATTTGTTATCTTTAATCTGGGGCCTGGTTTCGAGGATTTCAGTGTTTTTGTGCTGAAAATGCAACTGTGACTTCAAGACAACATTTTAGAAGTCGCTTAAGGAGGTGGGTTGTCAAACCACCCTGGTTTGAACTGACCAAGAGAGGAAATTCTTGGCAAAGTTATTAACTTAAGAGGACGTTTTGTAACCCAAAGACGGAAGTAACATAGTTCT
Source organism: Chironex yamaguchii (assembly GCA_024741275.1). Taxonomy (NCBI): domain Eukaryota; kingdom Metazoa; phylum Cnidaria; class Cubozoa; order Chirodropida; family Chirodropidae; genus Chironex; species Chironex yamaguchii. The sequence goes on along the minus strand of JANTCA010014622.1, from coordinate 7,317 downwards.
GGCCTTGTTGACTTTGCGTGGTGAGTGAAATTTTCGTTAACCTATGTACGGTCAGATAAGAGTTGATTACTTATAGTGAGACGAATGTTAGTTATCGGATCGTCACCATTCAATAATGAGTAGTTGGCAGACGTCTGTTTTCTGAGGTAAAAAGCTATAGACTCCCTGAACATTAGCTGTAAATACACAGACCGTTCTCACCGCATGTGTGATGAGATATGGCCCAATACTCTTAACCGTGTTGATTCTATACAGTTTTACGAAATGTCGTAAGACTCGCAAAACCACTACTGCTGAGTGCATACAACCAATCTTCTTTTTATCGGCTGACAGAAGTTTCATCGATAACAAGTGGTCAGCATGAGATGTGTTTATTGCCCTTTTTGCTTGGTATAATTATACTTTCGCCTCGTGCGTCAGAGATTCAATAGGTGGTCAAAATTTTCCCACGTTGAAGGAAACTAGAGAGATTTTCTACAGTTGATGTATGGACGTAGTGATTGCCTCCGGAAACAGTGGACAATTAATTACATGGGTTCCTATAGAAGTCATTGCAATAGAAACCAATTTTAAAAAGGACAGACTTCCCGTGTTCATTTGAGGAATTTAATTACCTCGAATTTCGGATGACCTACGTCGACCGAAACACAGAAATAAACAAACACCTTTGTTTAAACTTAAAACCAGCAATTTTCATCAAAACTAGTCTTGATATAAAGCTTTCTGTATGGATGTGCCATGATTTTCTTACTGACAAATAGAATGCTCTCTCGCAGTCATTTGATAGAGGCTTCCATAGCACATTTTGACTATTTTGAAATTTGATTTAAATGCCCCGAATAGGTTTGTGTGTCGTATGCATTGTTGATATCATTAAGGCAGAGTAAGAATACTTTGATCTGAGTAGAAGTACTTAGGCTCGACCCTATGGGTGATTAGTTATAACCTGTTGTTCACAGAGGTATTGATTAATACATGGTACCAGTAATATTTCAGCTACCGCATTTTAAAGCTATTCGGTATATTGTATTCAATCAATAGAATAACTATGTCAGACTTACGTAACAAGTTTTGCTGTCCATGTTCAAATTTGCACCAATTAATGCCTCAACATCATAAATTTTGAATCTGTATTTATGCTATTATCAAGTTTGAGTCAAAAGAAAAAAAATTATGAGTTTGGCTTAGCAATATCAAATCATTAATGCTGGTTTCACTGTACCTAATTGTTTAACCTCTCCAACAGCCTAGCTTACTTTGATCCTGAACAGGACTATGCATAAATGTGCAATGTTTTGGAAGAGACTGTAAGATATCTTTGACATTTGCTTTGTTTCAGTCATGTAAAACTGTGCTTTATGTCACCCAGGGAAAACAGTTGGACCTGTGAGGTAAAAAAGGCATTTTATTAAGTTCCAATAAAGTTCCAATAAAGCATACTTTTTCCACTTGTATAATGTTTAATTTGACTGTAGGTCTTTACACATTAAGTTTACATATTGGATTGATTATTAATTGTCATGTGATTCAGATCTTGAAGTTTCCCCTTTTTTGAAACCTTCACTCTATGATGACACGCCATATTTACATGACACTCGCAATTTGCGACCTGAAATTTTACCCAATGGTCGCCAATTTTCGTCATTTTCAAGAAAGTACATAAAATCAAGTAAATGCTGGTGACCAAAATTTTGACCTTTAGGAGCCAATTGCTACTAAAATAGAAATCCTGTGTACAGGGTTGCTAGGTTTCAAATTCTCTACTAAATTCATAATTTTCTCTTCAACATGTGATAAATTTTGTTCTTGTCATTATTAGCATGTATGTATTACTATAAACTGGCAGGTCAGCCTCTTTCATAGTCATATTATTTAACAATGGATGTTTTATGGATATGTGAGTGTATGTAAGACATGAAAATGAATCATATTATAAATCCGGCAGATATCAACCAGCTACATCAATCGAACTCCATATGTACACACAAGTTTCTTTCGGTATACATATTTGATTTCATATTGTGAACAGTTGTGGCATCTTGACATCGAGCTATGTATCCCTATTTTCATAGGATCTTGTTAGGAAGGAAATTATTTTGTATTCAAGAAATTTAGATCTAACAAAAAATCATATGCTTTCTGTTCATGTCTGCTTTGTATGCTTTATATGAAAGAAAGATAATGGTAATGACAAGAACAAGAAGTTTAGACTGCCATTTCAACAAGAATTTTCCAAGTGGCAATTGATATTTAAATCGAACAGTCTGTTTTGCCCCAGGTAACAGGCTTCATACTGTAATGATTGACAGAACTTTTCAACTCAAAAATTGTTTGCATGTTGATGATGGATGAAGAAAGATAGACCATTAAAGACCATTTTTTAAGCATTGAGAATTTTTTATTTCTTAACAGTCAAAAGGGATAGCATTAGTGTCAAGAGTTCAATGCATAGTTTCATATAATACACCTTTTGAAATGTATATATTCAGGTCAAGTTGTCAAAGGTTTTTCCTCATGTTTTTTTAAATCTAGTAAAGAAGAATAAAGTTGTTTTGTTAATAGTTTATCCTTAAGCAGTCATGTATGTCTATGTTCTCACCACTTGGATGTAGGAGTGGAAAAGGAACTCACAATGACAACACATAATACAACAGCATTATCAGCTAAAGATGTTTTAGTTCCATATTGATTAACTTATTGTTGGTTGTGTAAACATAATTTTATTCATGGTTTCTATAAGTGACCTAAGAAAAGTTAAGATTTTCTTTTGTTACAACTAGCTATGGTAGATTGCTCTTGAAAAGCATGCATAACTCTGAGTGAATGGTGATAGGGAATAATTTGGAAGGTACCTTGTTGGAAGAAAACATGAGAAGGCAGAAAAGTAATATTTATATATGTTTAGTTCTAGATATATGTCTATATATTCTTCAAAAGATAAACATCTCGTATAACATTTCGAATAACTCTTCAGAATTCCTCTAAGAACAATTATTCCAAATATTATATGAGATGTTTATTTTTTATAATTTTTGATAAACATAGGAGATTGTTGGCTTGTGTAGTTTGTTATATATGTATGTATGTACATTATAGAATACGATTGTTGAATTTCACATCTATATGTGTAATTTATCAACTGAACTGTGGAACTATGAGAATACAGTATGTAACAGAAATTTGCCAATGCACCACTGAATTTCCTAGCACCTGCCTTGGTAGAAATTTAATTTGGTTCAGGCATAAAAAGTGATATCATAGATCAGTATATATCATTTCTTCTGTGGTAGCCTTTGAATAGTCAGTTGCTACAGAATGTACAAAAGGATGAAGCAGTTATTATGTAAGTTTGATTTTTCAATGTCACTTGGAGTACAAAATGGGAAAGACTTTACATGCTACTGCTGCTTTTTCTCTTGAAGTAGAAGCTAATTGGGCCTCAGTTAAATCTAAATGTGAACTTTGCCATCTTCTATAGTTTCTCAATCTGCAATTTTATTTGTAATGTTGTTGCTATTCTTTTTTGTAGGTCACAGTCTTGTTTTGGCTATATAAACTATAGTTAAGTTATCTGGTCCTTTTGAAGTGTGTGAAAGAGACATTTTTTAAAAGAGGGATTTAGCAAGGAGTCAAGGAAGGTGATTGTTATTTTCATTTTTAGTCGGAACAGAAGTGCTCTTTATAAACCTGAGTAGGAAAGAAATTGTATACTGTACACAGTATATTAGTTTAGTAATTTGAGGTATGTCATAACATATGCATGTTTACAATGTGCAAATTGTCTCATGTGTGCAATTCGATGCATGTACAAAGCCAAAGAAGGGAGTTCCAGATGCAAATTTTATTGATAGGGGGGATGTCACTCATCACTCATCTAAGTTTGACAAGTAACTTGGTTAAAGGTAATCCATTTTATTTGGATTACTGTAGGCAATTTTGTTAGATTGTATGATCCACAACCCAAATATATTAAGAAGTTGCATGAAAGTATTATTAGCCTATCTCTTAATTTAATATATGAGAACAAAAATTACATCAATGATTTGAAGACCTTAATTTCTCAAATGCCACAGGTTTTGACCCTAGTCTTTTTTGGTAAAAGTAATCAATATTTATTGATAACAGGAAATTACAGTGTGAATGGCTTGTTATCATACTTTCTTGCATATTGCAAACATGCAAATTATTCAACACACCACGCAAATTGCAACACATGGCATTTCAAACTTGACTTTCATATGACTTTTTTGAAAAAAGTTTTGACCCATGAGGATGAAATTACGTAGTACGAGAAATAAATCCTGGAATGGACAGAAGTCAGCTGCTTAGTATGTTAATGCATATCTCTTGCGTATCTAAAATTCATGGATAGAAAAGAGGAAGATTTGATTTATTAAAGAAAAAGATCACCTGTAGTGAGTGATGTTATTTTTTTGAAATACAAAATGTATGATGTGCAAGTCTTTCTTGTCACTGATTATGTTTGATAAGGCTTATTTAAATATATGTATCCATGCCGACACAAATACGATAATGGCCATATTATATTTTTATAATGTTTTTTTTGTAAAATGATGACATTCCTGAAATATATGTGTTTGGATAGCCCAGATTACTAGTCTTCAGCCAAAATTAGAGAACTAGGCAGGTATATCAGTGTCAACCAATGACTAAATCATGCAAGCACTTTTGAGAGAAGAGTTCCATGGTGATTAATTTTGTATTATAATGATTTCTAAGAGAACATTAACAGAACTGGTGACCAGAGAAGTAATATGTCATTAGTGCTAGTTATGACTGAGTTTGTCTTAAATTTTTCATGAAAGAGATAGTATAATTGTAGTTAAGTATTGTTTTGTTTTTTGTTTTTTATTAACCATTACCCTGTATCACTTCAGCCTGTATCAGTATGAATTATTTTGTATTGAATATATATGCACCCTGTTAAAATGATTTATTGTGCTTTATATCAGTAATTGCCCTAGCATTTGTCTTCAGAAATGTCATATAAAGTAAGCAGGTAAATATTGCTGTCGCCATCACTTTTGTAACGATTTTGTAAGCAGTTTGCCCACAGTAAGCCCGAGATTTGCAACTCATTCTGTTTTGATGTAGACAGTTGCAGAATGGAATGTGTGGAGAAAATCCTAAGTAACATGAAAGGGAAATAATATCTGCTACTTTAAAGATGCTTGGAAATAAAGAAATTGTACATATACTAGTTTGGCAATCTCGGATATGCTTGTTAGTACAGTTGTACCAAAATTCAAACTCTCAAGAGTGGCAGATGAAAAAAACTTTTGAGTATGTTTTTAGTACAATGTTGCAAATTTTCAAGGGGATTTTAGAGTTTTTAAAAATATAAAAACATTCCTAGTAAATTGAGAGCTACCAAAGGTTCATGGTACAAGAAATAGCATCCAAAAATGCTGTTTGATTTGGATGACATAAATTGTTTTCGCTTCTTTCAATTATAGGCATTAGTCATCCATTTCTGCAGCAATCACTGAGGGAGGTACTTCCAGGTAAGAATTGTTTTTATTTTTTAATTTGTAACTTTATTCTCAATGTATTGTTCCTATCACTGTTCTCAATACCTGGTAAAGTAAACTTTCACTGGTTTCTTTTGAAAACTTCATGATGACATGATGAAAACTGTAGTCAAATATATTGGTTTTACTTCATTAAATATTCAGCATTTAGATATCCATATTTACATTCCGTTGAATCATTCTATTTCCTAACAAATGATACCTTCTCAAGGTTGCCTAAAAGCATCAACCTCCAACTTGTGGAGGTATTCTGGTTATACATTTCATTTGAAATGTTTCATCTATTTGATATACAATTTGGCTTGGCAATGTTTGAGAGCAATAACCTTTTCGACTATACTTTGATAGACATTGTTCTAATGCTCCAGTGTCAAGAATGACAGATGATAGCATTATTTGGGCTGCAAGGTTACTTGGTTCCAACAAAAATGCTACAACAATGAAAGGAACTATTCATTTTACAATAAATTGCCTTTCATTGTCAGTAGTGATGCTGATTTTGTGATCTCCTACATAAACTTGCATTGTAATCATGAGGAGACTTGAGCATAACAATTAGTTGTTCCCTCTAGTATGGACATTGTGGACAGGTCATTGTGTTGTGTGCCATTTGGTACTAGATATTCTCAAGTGCAGTATATACTTGAGCAGTGTGTTGGAAGCAAAGATATATATCTCATGCCTCTAACATGGCATTACTAGCTGTTGAATTTGTGATGTCAGTGAATAAAACCATGCACACTCTATAATTGTCTTAGTTCAAATGTACATTGCTCTTGCTAATAAACTGTTGTTGTGAGGGCACGTGAGCAGTCCATGGAGGGTGCATTCATACCACTGATGAGAAGTCGTTAAAGCAAGGCTATATTGCCTTTCAGGTGCCAACTTGATCTTTTCATAGGCATCTGCCAGATTTATTTGGGTTTACTCATTGTCAGTTGTCAGCATACATTCCTCAGAGAGGGGAGCAGGCTAATAAAGCTTCAATTGGTCTTTTATACCAGCTTACTAAATTTTACAAATTCCTGGCTTGGGTTTCAGCTGCCCTAAAAATTTGTTTTTGAGTGAATGAACCATAGCTGTCACACAGGCATTAGATTGAACTTGTTTCCATACGCCTGTGGCAATACTCTCTTTGTAGCCTTGGTTAAGATCATCCTTAACATGAAAATTGTGGAGGTTGCTTAAAGTTGAAATCCATTTCAAAGACTCTGATGCACCGCAGTTCTTTTTTGATTAAGTCAGGAAGTCATTACAAGGCTTGACTAGGCATGGTACAATAAGCATTTGGCCTCTTAAAAGTGCGATGCCTCTTTAACTGGTTTTCCAATATTGACCTTGTCTTTGATTCTCTCAGTTCCAATAACTGTGTCCACAGAAGTGTCTTAATTCTGTTCTGTTTATCAAATGATTTTTGATTCATTCCTTGTTTGTAAGTTTTTTGTTCTCCTGATAAATGTTCCTAGACTTATTGTTTCATGCTTGCTGGCCGATTAATGATTTTGAATAACATCTCTAGTTTAAGTCGCAGCCTGGACGGCAGCAATAGTAATGACCTTTTGTCTTTACAGTACACTCCCGATAACTCGAACCTCCAAGGGACCAAAAAAATAGTTCGAGTTATCGAATGTTCAACTTATAGGGACATTCGATAACTCGAACTTTGGCCGATAAGTGAAAATAGTTCTAGTTATTAAAAGATTATTTTCTTTTCTATTCTAACAAGAAAGGTATACAGTACATAGTTATACATCACTGAAAAAAA
>JANTCA010014611.1:0-25900 GCA_024741275.1 Chironex yamaguchii | reverse complement strand
TATTGATTTATTGATTTATTGATTTATTGATTTATTGATTTATTGATTTATTGATTTATTGATTTATTGATTTATTTATTTATTTATTTATTTAGATAGTTTGTTGCTTCCCTTGCCTGTGCATTAGCAATAAATTGGTTTAAGCAATAACAAAAATTTACATAATGAAACAAGTACTATTCTTTTGGAATCTTTAGATACGTAAAATTATGCAGAAATGCCCTTGCGGGCTGCAGATTATTTGTTATGTACCAGTAATAAAGGAGTTCTAGTCTATCAGGTATTTTTAAGTAATATATGGCTTAATTTGTTCTGAATGATAACGAAGCTGTTATTTGAAATGTTGGTTTCTGGAGCAGATTTCCATTGCAGGGTTGTTGGAGTAAATAGCAAGAAAACGGTCCCAAGTCAGAAAAAAATTCGTAGTCAGTCATGCCTTAAATGACACAATATATAATGCAGGAGCTTTTTTATGTGTAATCCTTTTTACTTTGGAAGTTCGTCAGTACCTTTTTGTGTTTTTATTTATACGTTAATGCGATACAGCGCCCTTTTATTTCTATTTCTCCTTTCTAAAAAAAATTCTTATAAACAGCATGAAGTGATTACATTGCGCATAAAAGTTTGCTGTTATCAAGATTTATCAAACGCATTCTTTCTATACAGCAAAGCTGTTAGAGGAGGTCTCGTAGCTACCCGTTGCCCATAAAATCTTTATTAAACAATAATGATGATGATCCGGGCATTGTTTGCTAGCACCTAGCATACTTTGATAATCGAAATTAAATCTTATCTTAACAGGATGGGCTTATGCTTTCAAAAGACGAACCTACGGTCAAGTAGATTCCAAGGGTAGCCCGTATGACTTTGATAGTATCATGCACTACAGAAGCAATGCTTTTGCTATTGATCGCAGAAAGAGTACCATCATTGCCAAAGATCAGAAAAACCAGAAGCGAATGGGTAACAGAAGAGGCTTGAGCTCTGAAGACATCAAACAACTGAATACCAAGTACTGCAAATGAGGTATTGTTAGTATTTTAGTGATTGAGTTATTTGATTCAAAATAAACAATAAAAAGCTTATCTTCCTTTAAGACATTTGTGTAGAAAAACAAAAAGATTTTCTATTTCATTAAATGGTAGTACAATATATTGGCACTACATGCAAGTAATTTCCTATGTGAATAAACTATGACTAAACGAGAATAGCAGAGACAACAGTTTAAGCGTTTACTATCAAAGTGTGCAACCAACAGGGATAAAAGAAGCCTACTTGGACACTCATGGTACATTACATATGCAGCATGAGATTAGAAACGTGTTTTACGAGGCAATCGAATTCTGCAGAAGCTAGGTTTATGTATGTGAATTTATGCTTGCACACTTCGGTATGATCATTGCACGGTGTCTACAGTGGCATTTAATTCATCAGTTATTGTTTGGTAGGCCAACACTGACCTGTAAAATGGATTGTTTTTACTTAAGGTTCCAAAAATATCAGACATGCTTCCACAGGTATTGACCTAAGTGGACGTCAACCACAGATGTCAAGAATTAGCTGTATGTACCATATAAGCTGTCTTTCATTGTTTTTTGGTCAGTGCCTACCTTGTCCGTGCTTACTTAAGAATGGATTCGGCAGTAACACGGAGAAAGCTTAATTAGGAATACTGAATAACAAGAAGTCTAAATCTCGAGATGTAAAGATTTTTATATCATAACCTTTCAAATTTTCAAGCTGTCAGCCGAAATTTGTTAGCTTTAGGCTATATCATCATTTACTTATGTGTTTCCAAACTGCAGTGCTTGCAACATAGGTGAAAAATGTGAATGTGAAAAACGCCTTGACTGATATGTAGAGCGTATTCCATGAACGAAGAACGAGTGAATACGTTCACCTTTTAGCATTGAAAACAATTATTGCTTCTTATATCATAGCCTTTCAACATTTTCAAGCTGTCAGCCGAAACTTGTTAGCTTTAGGCTATATCATCATTTACTTATGTGTTTCCAAACTGCAGTGCTTGTAACATAGGTGAAAAATGAGAATGTGAAAAACGCCTTGACTGATATGTAGAGCGTATTCCATGAACGAAGAACGAGTGAATACGTTCACCTTTTAGCATTGAAAACAATTATTGCTTCTTATATCCCAAAGTTATGTCCACTCTCCATCACTGTTTATGTTGGTAATGGCGTGTAGTCTATATCATTTTGTTCTTATCTATTGATAATTATCTTTGTATACTGAATATTCAACTATGAGTTTATTTCGACTTCTCATTTTGCAGGAGATCTGTTTTAATGATGAAAAAGAACATCTACTTTTGCCGGATTACAAACAGTGTACAAAATAAATCATGTGGTTGAGAGAAATATAGAACAAAACATGAAAATAACGTTTTGTAAGAGTATGTTTATTTGTTCTACAATCTTTTGGTTTTTGTTTACAAACATTTTTACATGTATACGTGCAAACAGCAAAACAGTTTAAACAACATACTATTGAACTGAACGCAAAATTTTGATCATGGATTAATAATTGACTTCAAAAAAATAAAACAAGGGAACATATATCTATGCTAGAGAAATATTAGCATAAAACATATATGGACAGTAATAGCTTCCTTATTTTCGATTCTTGATTTAATACCGCAAGGTGATACACAATTGGACGGGTTGCCAAGGCTTTTTACGCTTAATAGATGTAAGGATGAATGGAAATGTAGTTTTAATTCCTGCCTTATCCTGTTAGGTGGAAACTAACAAGTTAACAAGCTATCTATTTGATATAGAACTAAACTACATTGTATATAAATTATTTATCATGAAGATGGGAATCCAATGATGATTGCTCCAGCATGAAGCGGAAATTATTGTGACTCGGTAATGCGGCTGTACGGCAAGTTTCCTCATCCGAAAATTTGAGCTTTCATTACAATTCTTCAAACTCTTTAGATCGATGTCTCAAAATTTATATCAATACCTTTTCAAGACCTCTTTGAAAAGCAATACAAACATTCCCTGCTTCGTCTATATCAGGCTTCCTCCCATCAAAATGTGAACACACAATGGACCTTGTAAAGTGAAACAAGTTTTACAATTTGATAATATTCAACGTATAAATGTGCCACTGGTTTCCAATCATTTTAACAACAGGTTTCCTTTCTCATCTCAATTTGAAATTGTGACAAACTTTTTAATATCATAACTTTTCCACTATATTGGCATTATGCTCCATACTTGTTAGTATATAGTAAAGCACTTGTGTCGTTTGAGATACTACATTTACTTGAAACTGATGGAGGCTTAAGTCAAAACACATAGAAAGCAATAAATTTCTCCCTTACTCACCGCTGGGTTTCGGCTCGTGAGATCAAGGGCTTTAAAAAAAGTGCTTCGCCAAAACTTTTTGCCGTGTTGGCACATCGGTTTGAGTGTTGGATTTGAAGTCTGAGAATTGCAAGTTCGAGACCAGTCAGTTCCCATTTGGCGCCGCTGTTGTAGTATTACTCCAATCTCGACAAATAAATATCAAAGCACTTGTAAGAGCACTATGTGTCATAACCTTATGAGTGAAATCATTTGGAAGGTGGAAATTAAAATTTACTACAAATAATAGTTAAGATTACGTGTTCCGCTCTGTACAAAAGCCACTATAAATTTAAGCTATAAAATCAATGATGCAGAAAAAGTCTTGAAGCTATTTGTAAAGTACGGTAGAATACAATGTACCTAGTTTCCTTGATGAGAAATTAGGGACCAAAAACGCATTATTCTCTTATGTCTGTTTAATTGTGTTTGTTATTTTTAAGCCAAATAATTCTATGCCAAGTTCTGTTGTGCACATTTAACTAACAACAATGTTTTAAATTTGTGTCTCACAATTCAAACAATGGCATGGTCTTCCCGTGTTTTGTAACAGCACCCTGTAGAAAATTGACAACTTCCCAGTCTCAAAAAGACAAAAAATTCCAACTTACAACAAAAAAATTTAAAATATGTAAGGTTTCATACCGATTGCAAAGTCGGGTGATCTCACAAAAACCGACAACTATAGAGGAATAAGTCTCAGCTCATTCCTTGCCAAGATATACTACAGAATGATTCTCAATTGTATACGACCAGTACTTGATCCGCTGCTGAGGAACTCACAAAACGGTTTTCGTCAGAAGAGAACGACAGTTGGCCAGATTGTTGCTCTGAGAAGAATCCTAGAGGGAGTCAGAAATAAAAAGCTACCACTGGTCATAACATATAAAGACTTCAAAAAAGCTTTTGATTCCCTTCACAGGGGAAAACTGATCAGCATTCTTCGCATACGGTGTCCCGGAGAAAATGGTTCTAGCCTTTAGTAGGAGCTATGCGTCTACTGGAGCCAAAGTTTGTACATCTGATGGCGATACCGAACTTTTTGACATTATAGCAGGGGTGCTACAGGGTGACACACTGGCACTCTTCCTATTTATTATAGCCCTAGACTATGCATTAAGACCAGCTATAGCAGGGAGGGAAGAAGAACTAGAATTTACCCTGGTTACACGAAAAAGCCGCCGTATACCAGCAGTGACTATAACGGATCTAGACTTTGCAGACGATTTTGCATTATTCGTGAACACAGCAGAGCAGGCATGCTTGCTGCTGCAAGCAGTTGAAGCTGAATGTATGAAAGTTGGCTTACACCTAAATGCCAAAACGATAAAACTCATGCCTGAGAATGTGGATAACATCAAAGTAATGACACTGGACGGTACCATCTTGAATGTAGTCGCGAACTTCAAATACCTCGGAGCCTGGATGGCATCAACGGAGACAGACAACAAAACCCAAAAGGCCCAGGCCTGGAGACCCCTCAACAGAATGAAAAAAATATGGAGGTCGAGAATGAGTAACTCCCTCAAGAGAAAACTCTTCCTTGCAACTGTCGAGAAAGTACTGCTTTACGAGTCTGAATCATGGACCATGACTTCCACGCAGGAATCCTCACTAAATGGCTGTTACACACACATGTTACGGATGGCTCTTAATGTATCTTGGACAGAGCGCATGAGAAACGCCAATCTGTATGAGGGACAGCGGAAGGTAGCAGACAAGATCCGGGAGAGACGTCTAAGACTTGCAGGTCACTGTGTAAGACTCCCAGAACTGACTGCCTCCAAGCTTGTCTTATGGGAACCGACACATGGAATGGCCACAAGAGGAGGACGGAAACAAACATACGTGGATGTACTGAAGAGATACACGGGCTACATAAGCGCGGATGAGTTGAAGGCAGGGATGCTGGACCGAAATGTGTGGGGAGGTGTTGTCCGTGTAGCCCGAGATGTTGATGATGATAATGATGATGATGAGGTAAGGGTTTGAGATTGGAAGTCCCAGTCTTGGCAACCTCCTATGCGCGTTGTCGGCTATACAACCTCACCTCCGTGTGGGGCAATTTATTGCATATCTTTATTTGCGCCAGTGGCGTAAGGCAGTTAAAGGCACGTGAGTTCAAGAAGTAAGGACCACAGACATGAAGGGACCCTAAAGGAACCCCCAAATGTTTCGTAGTATGTGCCTTTATGCGATATTTGGCTAAAAGGCTTCTTTATGCCATCCAATCAACCCTTACATGCCAGTTATGCTAACCCACTGAACTCGTTAATTCGGTTTTTATTTGCTTTAATTTGTCTGTTTTAACTCTATAAACCCCTATTTCCCCGTACAGCTCACATCGCTCTGCACGAGCTAGATAAAGGTATCATCAAACGTGATTCGTAAGACCCCCTAGTGTCTCCTTTACTCCACTGATTTGAGCTGCTATTGAGATTGGCCGCCCACAGTTTTATTTACTCTTATCTACAGGGCTGCATGCTACAATGTCTGAAGAAATAACTGCTTGGTTTCAACTGTAGTGTCTCTACCGTTCATTGTCCTAACATCCTTGCGGATGGGTTCATGGTAACCTTGACAAATGCTGTCAAGACCTGGTTCTTTTCCTTTTTAAAATTTGTGTTCTGTTTCATCAATGACATTGAAACAAAAATTGCAAAATATTGTGACACGTAAAGTAAAGTAGTGCAGGAGCTGTTCGCTTAAAGAGCTACGTCATTATTGCACCCATGTCGTGTAGTGATATTCGAGAAGAAAGATCATTTTCATAACACAAGAAGGCATCCAGGAAAAAAAACTCTACAAAGATGAGACATTTTTTATTGATAGTCCTGTATCATATTTTACTCTTCTGCTGTCAATTTTGTCAGAACTTTGAATCAGAAAGTCATCACAATTTTCAGGCTTGATCATCATTCATACTTTGCTATCTCAATTACCTAAATAGCAAAAAAAAGATGATAAAGAAGGCAAGGGTTAAATAGAATTATAATATACTTAATGGGTAATAAATTTTCCTGACGTAACGCAACAATTAATTTTCACAATTACCGTAAATGCTCGATTTAACGCCAACTATAGAAGAAAGAACCTTTTGAATAAGCGACCAGCCAAACATCTAAAATTTTTACCATGGGCCCCTCTTGTTGAAGCGTCGCTCTCGATGAAGCGCCCATGCGAGGTTATTTGAAAATCAATAAAGGCTTAAGGTGGACGCAGCCGGTAAGCAAATGTTCAAATCTCCAATGGAGGTTAACAAGGATTTAGAAGATGAAACAAATCCTTTTCTTCCTCTTTCAATTTGAAAGTCCCCTGCAGGAGAGGCTGCCAGCAAAGCTTTTATTTTACATGAGTAAGATGAGGACAACGAATTCAATGACACTGAAAATATAGTAAATTATCAAAGTATTTTTGCATCTTCAATAGCTACAAAGTTATATTCAGAGAGGAACAGCCATTGATGTGCATGATATCATAGAGACCATGATACAACTTTTATATATATTTTTACCTTCACCAAAGTAGGTATATCGTTAAACACTTTTACCAATGAAATGAAAAGAAGGAACAAAGCAGCTGTCATTTACGCATATTAATGCTTGGGGTATCTTTTCAAGTTCAAATAAATACAGGACTATTATTTGTGGTGTAAAGCATGATGGAAGTACGTGAGCTGCTCAACGGAGTTCTGCTATTTGCGAGTGATTTTCTGTTAAGAGAATTCGCTTACATGCATCCATTTATTATCGATTGCACTAGCTAAAATTGTAACTCACACGAATTTCTAATTTCACTTCAAGGGAGTTCAATAAACCTACTCATAAATCTATTCATATTTTTCACTGCACCGCTCTTCACAAGATCAATTACGTACATTAAGATGAAAAACTACAAACTAAGAAAAGACATTGCCGTAAAGCACTAAACGTTATTAGAAAGGAACGTTGTGAGTACTGTCGGATTTGAAAGTTTGAAAAAATGCAAAGTCGGAAGAAAGAATTTAGGAGCCGTCTTGTCTTATTTGTTGATTGTATAAAATACTTTAATTGCTATTTTCAATCTCTCATAAAAGTTGTCATTTATTGTCGCTCTTTTAAATGCATATTAATTGCTACATATCTTGTCCTTACCACATCAAGCCAGTAATTATGACCTTGATAAGGAGAAAAAGCAAATGAGATAATTTCTTAAACTTACATCAACGGCAGTATTTGGCTTTCAACTGCTTCACGTCCTGACGGCTCAACCTTTTTCTATTGCCAATCCTTTTCTGTTTTCGCGGATTTTTTGTGATTATGGTTTTCTTCGAGCGATCAATGGCAAATGCATTGCTTCTGTAATGCATGATACTGTCGAAGTCATAGGGACTGCCCTTGGAATCCACTTGACCGTAGGTTCGTTTCTTGAAAGCATAAGCCCACTCTGTTTATGAAAGAACTAAGTTTTATTAGTGATTACTCCACCGGCATTTTCAAACAACTTTACTTGGAAATAAGCAAGCTGTAATTGCATATTTAAAGTTTAAGTAAATATAATTATCCAAACTGCATATAACCAGGTGAATATCCAATTTCGTCATTTGATCTCCCTTAAACAGAACCAAGTATTAACCAAGTATATGAATCTGTTACTATACCTCTCTTTATGTTCCAAATTGTGAGATATTTTAACTATACAGGAAGATATTTTTTATTGATTACTGAGGTTTTAATTGAACACAATGAAGCAATTACTGTTATCCTAACTCCTCAGTGTAATTTTCCAGAGACTTTGATTTTGGGATACCAAATGAACATAATATCTTGTAAGAAAGTAACTAAAGTGAGTCTGATTCTAATTCAGAATATTCATCATTACATGTGTTATTAATAACAGAGATAAAAGGATCACAAACAATTATCAATCATTGGACATGTTGTTATTCCAGCTTTTCTGGCAAGAGATCTATCAACAACGGGTATTTTCATTCAGTCTTACTTACTTGATTTTATATTTGAGTAAACAATTTTGACGTAGCGATTTCTGTCTGGTCGATTTTGCTCATGCCAAAATCCCAAACTGTGCAACATCTCATGAAGGACAATTCCTTTAGACCTACAACCTCGTCCTAACTGTATCCGGTTGTACTTTTTTTTGTCATACCCAACAGGTGAGAAGCAGCTAGATAAAATAGAAAATATTGCAAGAATTTAAGTCGTTTCATGACACTAAATTTCTGGATTTGCGATTTAAAATTGAGAAGTAACGAAGGGAAGTTAATCTCATCATCATTTGGATCATCATTATCATTACCACTATCGCCGAGACAATAATTATTATTATTATTATTATTATTGTTATTATTATTATTATTATTATTAACTTTTAAATTGGCAATGATTGTAATGTACATCTGACTAATGTCATATATACTTCAAATATGCCACTTGTGAGAGTATTTGTTTGTATTTGAGACAATAGAAGATAATAAATTGAAAGTTTAAAAAAATATTATTATTTTTATTATTATTATTATTAGTAGTAGTAGTAGTAGTAGTAGTAGTAGTAGTAGTAGCAGTATTACTATTATTATTATCATTATCATTATTATTATTATTATGGTTATGATTATCACTAAAAGTACCATCACATATCAGTAATCCACAAACTTTTCAATATAGGAATATGTAAAGAATGTAAATTTAGTGGCTAATAACTCCTCCAAGAGCTTATGAAAGAGACACTGGGTGACAAATTTGGTAGTCATTATAACATGTGTCTATAACAAAGTCAGTTAAATAGATATTTTAAGTATTCGTTGAGATATTTCTTATTTCATCCCAATTATGTTTCACTTCGATATTCCACCATATTTTGGAATTCTTGGCATATATACTCAACCTGCTCTATTGTGCTAAATGATTTTCTGATGTTCTGACATGTTTTTTAATTCTGCGTCCCAAACCGCCATTTGCTACAAGAACAAAGTCAAACTGCATGACACTCTTACATATCGCTCTAGAATTTACCAGTAATTTTATCCTTAATTAGATATTCCTTTCACCTTGGCATGCTATGTCTCCTCAAAATATTTCTTTATTTAAACATATGTGTCAAGACACTAGAGCAAATAGTTTATAAGGGGTAGCGCTGTTGCATAATATCGTACTTGTTTGTTAGTGAAATCACATGGAGAAAAAGTTTCAATAATGTTAAAATGTTCTGGCACAAGGCCGTCCAGAGCCAGGGGCAAGGGGTATTCCCCCCTTAAATATTTTAATTAATCTTTTTCTTTATGGTAATTTCTGACGTCACCGAGATTTTCAAATTTGAAGAAGGCTTGTTCTTTTTAAAGTAGGATTGATAAAGTGAGCAAGAATGATATAAAAGGTTAATATCTTACATTTGGACGAAACCTTTGTCAATAGCCATGCTAGGGTTCAATACTTCTAGGAATAAAGTAACTGTCGAACTGTCTTTTGATTTGCATACTTCTCTTGAAACATCTAGTCCAATTCGAGGCTGTTTAATCAACTATTGAGACTGTAATTCATGAGATATCAATTCTCTTCATGCATAAATGGGTGTCTTTTGGTGACATTAAGGACAGAGCCACAAAAAAGTTTCCTCAACTGCCCCCTCCTCTCCCCCTCCCCCGTTGAATATATCCTTCGTACGACCATGTTCTGACCTACTTGTGTTCTAGAATGTTTATTTGGGATAGATGGGATAAAGCGATTTTACCCGTTACTATTGAGACTGTACAAATAATAAGGATTGACTCATAACAGTACAAGAGCATTAACTTATTTACCCGCTTCCAGTAGTGAACTTCAAGTAGGCCTTTTCATTTGACTTCTTTTTACGGAAGCGCAGACATGTTTTTGATTCCAATTCATTGATAGCTTGAAATATTGCTTTTTTATGTCGTGCTGAGAAAAATAGAAAGATAAACAAAGTAAACTCGGTTTTATAGCATGGACCCATTTTTATCAGCAGCATTCATTTTGTAATGCGTTGCTTGCCATAGGAACGAATTTTCATCACTAACGGAAAGCTACAAAGGATAATAAGGAATAAAATAAAACAAAGAACGGTAAAGGCTTGAAACTTTGAGGAGGAAAGCATTTAGTAAGCATTTTAAAACATTTGAGCGTTGTGAAAAGAAGCAATTTGGACGGAAGTTGGTAGGACTTACATGCATTTGAAAACTGTACGGATGCGGGTTGAAAGATAGTCTGTTTTTTATGAAAGTTTTTTATAACATATTATGTCATAATGTTTTATAGTTGATGTATACCTGTTAAGTAAAGGTAGACACCCGACTCTGATGCAACACAAAATTGGTTATAAAAGTTACTTGTCTTTTCTATTCATTTTCAAAGATGCAGATTACAACTTAGGAAAATGATCTGTTTACTTGTAATGTTTTGATTAGGTCCAATTGTATTCCGAGTTGATAGAGTAATTACTGGTGACCTTAAGGAATGTTTCTTTTGCTATCAATCGACGTATAGTTTATAGTACTAGAAGGATCATGTTAGGTATTGATAAGGACTGTCACAAAAAATAGTTTACTTGTTTATGAATTTTGGGAAATTTGTGGAATCGAGTACGTAAGTCGCCTATACCGAGAACCGGGTGATAAGAAAACAGCACTTTTGCCCAATTCTCACCAAGGACTAGGCGAGCATTTACTCGACAGAACATGTCTCATTATCCAAAGATGTGAAACTTTGTCATAGGTTTTTTGAAAATGTCCTTAAGCATTTTGTTTGAAATATGTGAATATTAAACCAGGAAAACTTACTCTTTGTAGACTGAAAGAATTCTTGTTTGATTCTGTAATAGTTTTGTTGTATTTTAACGCTAATTTCTTATTGACTAATATCAATCCTTTAAAATTGGTCTGCTTTTACGTTTGCTACTCCGATCAAAGTCAAAGGAGCTTTTGGTATGCATTTGCTGTGCTTTTACTTTTGAAATCTATGTTCAGATTTGCACTGCACAAGAATCTCTTTATGCTATAAAATCGTGAATTTGGTTAGGGTTTCTATAATGAGAGAAGATCATGGCAAAAGTCTATTAATGATAATCAGTTGGAAGGCTGAAGGAAAGTAAGACCAATTTAGAAGAAGTTAATTGATTAACTTACCCAACGAACGATCGATGTGATAAGGAATTGACTTAGGCTTTGGCCAGCTTCCTCCTTTTTTCATCGCGAATGTGGGTATACCTGCATCCTCCATTGCCAACTCTGCTATTTGATAAGGACGCAATTCAATGTCTCCCTCAAACATAGATGGATCTAAGAGATCAAGAACATTTCAACAAAAATATCAGAGGCGGGAAAATTAAAAAGCCTTCCATGGGTACAGCATTTAATGGAGTCCAACTACTATTAAATTTCAGCTAGGAAATTATTATTGTAATGAAACAGTACAAATTGCTTGATTACCAAACCCTAAAAATAAACATTATACATCATTTTGATGCTTTTAGTGTTAATCACAGCTATCTAATTTGTGGGAATCTCATTTTAATCAACTAGTAATAACAATTGAAGAGTGTATTCTCGTTCCTAAGATGACATGCCGACAGATTCTTCACTTGTGTCTTGTTGTACATTGGCAACATCAATACTTTTCAAAATAACACTAATGACCATCAATTGAATAGTGAAGAGATCCAGAATATTAACAAATTAAAATGTGATTGCCTTCCATAGGTGGATGTGAAGACGTCCGACTGCATAAATAGAGAGCAGCTAAGAAATAAAATCTTGTTCTTGACAGCATCGTTCCGGGTATGTATCCTAGGTATCTGCTTACGTTTCACAGTATTAGATTCAAGTGGAATACAGTAGGAGTGCCTGAAGGTATTTATTTGTATTTATACAAACAAGCTAAATAAGAATTTAAATAGATGTAATTATAGCTAATGCTGCGGACATTCCTCAAAGGATATACCTTATTTATATTTGGTTAGGTTTGCAAACCGATTATCAAAGTTTCACAACAGTGAAACGCTTGTTGCTGAAATAGCCCAAATTTTCGAAAGTCTGTTTATTCAGATTGAGGTGATCTTGGGTGTGAAATGAAAAAAGTTAGCAAGTTTACTTCTAATATGCACTAATTGGTATAAAGATTTACTTTTCGATTAGCTGCGAAACCTCAAACCGTTATAAAACGTTGCTATATTTTCTTAATTTATTTCTCACAACTGGTGACACCAATTAGCTCCTAATTAGAATGTAAAAACCTATTAGTTTACTTTCTCCTGGAATATTTAAATTGGATTAGAGAGAAGGAAGCCAAAAGTCAGTAATATCAAATAACAGTAAAAGAATCTACCCCTCGACCTTGAGGATTAAGAATTCTCAGCCTGTAATCTTGTTTTGGATGTCAATAATGCACAAAAGTCAGAGATCCACATAATGGTAAGAGAGGCTACCTTATGTTGTATGCTTGAGAACAAGTATCAAAGTACCCAATTTTATCAACGTCATATGGACTACAAAGCGCTAGTCTATATCTGAAAATTATATTAGAGTAAAATTCCTTAAGCTGTATTTTCAGTGTATTTTATCAATGTCATGCACAAGTGCATGTTGATCTTTGTCTTCGGGACCCTTCCTTACAAATGTCACTGAATTCAAGAATCTTGAGAAGATGACGAACAAAATCAAACATTCTTTCTTTGAATGATCATCGGCAGTGAGACTGCAGCAAGCTACGTTTTTACGTCTTTGTCGTTTCCATACCGAGTGTTTAGGACAGAACCAAATCTACAAAAACGACAGGTCACCTTAAAAAGATCAAATCGACCATCATGTCTCCAAAGTCTTTTCAAGGAGAGTTTCCATTAAGGTCTCCTCTAAGTAAATTTTCTTCTAAAAACTATTGCCAGAGACAACGCATTAGAGAAATGTGAGGGAGCAAATGAGTAAGAGCGTAAAACAGGCACATTGTCCAAAAGGTGCGTATGCCAATTTATACGGCATTATTTCCTTCGTGGATTGTCACATACAAGGGCCAAACCTTGGCTCAGTTAGTACCGAAACGTGTGCATTGATCACGCCAATGTCCCAAGAGACAGACGTGATAAATTACTGCGGGGTGTGCAGCAGTAATGGCCTTCACGGAAATCTAGATTGTATAATACTCAAAGATAAATCAGATTATTCCTTGTTTTTGTAACTGACTATTAGTCACTTACCGTGAATGAAACTTGAATATAAAGTCAGTTGTTTACAAAAGCATTTATATCAAAGGGAGACTTAATTTGTTGAATCCCAGGACGTTTCATAATTGATACTTTTGGGACAGGAGGTCTATGACATGGTCATTAGCATCACCAGTTGTGATATCCCATTATTGCAAAGATGGAGAACTATAGTTTGCAATCTGAACGGATAATTTAAATAGAAAAAAATGCATAGAACGTTCTTAGCCTTTAGTAAATTAAGGATGTGCATGCATCAGGGCCAAACATGGATGACTGAATTAGCTACTTTTCTCTTCTAATTCCACAATGTTCTAGTTTTGATTAAAGAATTGACTTTATCAAATGCAAATCAATAAATATTCCACAGCAAACCTTCCTGTTGTTCAATGCAATTTATATAGCTTCCTTAAAAATAACCAGGGCATTGTTTATGGAATGGCCAGCTTGATTTTATGTCTTTGTAGCAATTTATTGAGACGCTCAAACATCTCCTTTAAAGCTATATTACTAACAACAGAGAGGTGAGAAATCAGTCTATGCTTTGATACTGTTAGTCGACAACCTTTTCAAATATGTGAGATTGCTTTGTCACATCATGTACTCCAAACCGAAATCAATTTATGATTTGCGAAAGCAGTGAACATAATTATAGAGAAAGACGTTTCTTTAATTTTTATAGTGATACTGTTAAGTTCAAGAGATTTTCCAGATCTTAGTGCAAAATTTATATTATTTATTTCAGAGAGAATTAAGTGTGCTGTGAAAAAGAATTCCAATGTTGTTACCCCCTGAAATGCGTAGGAGACTTGTCAGATGATGTTATTCCGAGATACTTTTCACTGAGGTAAGAAAAATTATGTCGGAGGTACGTCCTTTAAAGTGATGTTTTGCAGTCAAAAGTTAAGGTAAATTATCTGTTATTTGCAACAAACATTTACAGTTTTATTATCTGTAACATTTGAGAAGATGTTGCCAGTACACGTATAGGGAAGTCCAAATATTCTAGGTGAATGAATGCTGTATGGTCAAGATTGTTGCGGAAGTATCAGCAGTCAAATGTGGATGACGGTAACCACAACAGAACAGATTTATTATTTTTATTTGCAACTAAAACTTGCTCATCTATAGCCCTGGTGATTTTAGAGCTGTACTGGGAGCAAGAGAATTGTTATTTCTTTATCAAGGCTCTTGCAAAAATCTCTAATTACATTGTGCATACCCTACAATCCAAAAGTCATCAACAGAAGCCTAACTTTGGTGAGTTATATCACGTTTTACTTGCTTGAGAACTCACACCATTACTTCAATAGCATGCAAATACAAAATCATTCTACCATGATTAGGAGAGTGCTAGCTTACCAAAATGCAGTAAGTGGAAAAAAACAATACAAGGTTTGAAAGTTTATTTTCTGCTTTCTAAATCTTTATATTTTCTTATAAATTTAATCTTTTCCATGATATTTATTTTGTGCTCAGAGCAGTAAGCAGCTTTTCAAGGTTCATCTTGATGATTATCAAATATTTCCAGGTCTATTTGATCTATCTAATAAAGATAAAAGATAAATACTTGAAAACAATTAAACAATTCAATGGTGCAAGCTTAATTGTAAGTCACAGTTGAAAGTTATCACTCACGTCTGTGTTTTGAGACAACAGACATGAGATCTAATTGTCATCGTTTAACATTTGTCTTAAAGTAAACATTTAATTCATAGTTTCGTCTGGTTTAAAAGGAGATGAAATATATCCTAAACAATCTTTAATTACATTTTGTATTCATTCAGTCGTATTAAATAGAATCCTAGCGCATTGTATATTGTACTGTATTGCAACATATCATGTATCAAACCATGCCATACCATATCACATTATACGATCTTATATTCCACTGCATTAAGTCACTCAGCACTGTTCTACCCTAACTTCCATTCGACCTGGCAATGATGAAACATAAAATACCTTACCTGCAATATTTCAAGTTTAGTTGTTTGACGTCTTCCCTACTCAGTGTTTTGTATTTACCAATCCTTTTCTGATATTTTGCGTCCTTCGTGATTACAGTATATTTGCTTCGATTAATAGCAAAGGCATTACCCACATAATGCATGACGCTATCAAAATCGTAAGGGCTGCCTTTGGAATCTACATGACCGTAGGTCCGTTTCTTGAAAGCATAAGCCCATTCTGATTAGTAGAGGAAAATAGACAACATCAAATCACACTGGATAACAGTAAAGGCTTCAAAAGTGGTTCATAGTTTGATACGAAATGTGGGTCTCATTTGCAGAACTCTGCTTTACGTTGCCAAACTAACGGTTTACGATACTGAGCGCCAAAATGCATCCTTTGGCAGACAAATTTTATGACAGATGCTTTTCCAACCTTTTGATATATTGCATGCTTATTCTGGTTCTGATCTGGCAATATACGATACAAAATTAAAGTGGTTTCTGTTCTTAACACGATACCTTTTAGTAGGAACACTACGGCAATCGACAATTAAAGCTGTCCTCTCCCACCGATTATTTGACCAAAAGATGGGAAGAATGACATTTACTGACATATACAGTTTACTTTTTAAGATTGGTGCAAAATGTTATTTTGCTTTTCCGCCAAAAATTATGTCATTGTATTAATTGAATTCCACTCCAACCTTCCTTCAACGACAAGGGTTCTCTTAATGAGGATCGTGTGTGTCGAAAATAAGCTAATTTTTGTCTTTCCTCTGCAAAACTGCATCATATATCATATAAGGCTAAAAACAAATAGATCGACTTACTTGGAATTATATTGGAGTAGACTATTGTTACATAACTGTCTCTGTCTGGCCGATTATGCTCATGCCAGAATCCAAGGCTGTGTAATGTCTCATGAAGAACTGTAGGTTTATTTTTACATCCAGGTCCTAACTCAATCTTGTTAAATTTGTTTTTGGTGTACCCAACAGGAGAAAAGCAACTAGAAAGAAGAAGCAATAGTCAATTACTAAATTGGCAAAACATTGAACCCTATAATATATGGTTGTATAAGTGTTACAGATGATAAAGAATCAATTATAGTATGCAACTCCCAGCCTCGCATACAAGTGCCATTCAAAGAGTAAGTAAAATTCCCTGAACTCTACTGTATACTGATTCGACTAGCACTCGTAATTAACATTTCGCAAGCAGTCAAGATGACCCCTTATTTATACTGATAAAACACGACATAACTATTTATCAAAGTAATCCAGCGTTAGACATCATGACAGACGTGGTATTCTGACATTTAAAGTAAAAGCATGCCTCGTTCAATGAATGTGGTATCAGTAACGTATGTGGCAAGGGAATATCTATGATGTGTCGGGGGTCTTAACTACAAAACTTTGACAACCATCCCTACCAGATTAGTTGCTTTTTGAAGAGGTTTCAGGACCGACTCATTCTTTTCGTATACACCAATGCCTGCTATTTTGAGCTAGTCGTAGTAAATTTGGGCTTTGTCTGAGGAGTTGGTTAAAATTTCTACCTCTTTTTTGTTCTTGTACAGACGATTTTGTCAGTATTTCGGCATTCAATAGATGTAATTATTTAAAAGAATCTTACAATGAGGAAATATCGTTATTTTCAGCATTAAGAACTGAGTTTCAAACAAGGGTATTGCCATTAAAAATCATTTTTTAAATATATGTTCCTTTATTGACACTGTTAAGCTAGTTAATTATCATAACTAGCGAAAAAAATGTATAAGGATTTGTACACAAAACTCGTATTCCAGAACTGTACAGCCATTTTGTATGAAGTCTACCGATAAACACACAGATGCCACAAAATGTTGCCAATGGTAATTTATATTATTGTCATCAAAAGTAGCGACATATGCTAATTTTCTTTAATCAAAAGGTAATGAGATGCAATAACTATCGCTTACCCACTTCCTTCCGTATACTTCAAGTAAGCCGTGTCTTTTGATGTTCTGAGTCGAAAGCGCAGGCATGTGTATGCCTCGATATCCTTGAGAGCCTTGGCAATTGCTGATCTGGCTATCGCTTTGCGAGCTAAAAGGTATGCAGTCGACAGGCAAAATTTGAGGTATACTTTTGAATGACCAGAGATAACGTTTTACGTATGCAAACAAAGATGAATCCAGCTGAGAAGTACATTGAAACTAGAAGAGTAAGCAAAGAAACTAACTCTATATAGTAATTTTATCCCTTAAGTGAAGTTTACGGGATGTCACCAATGAGATGAAAAAAAAGCATTGAAAGATAGCACTTACCTAAGGAATTGTCGATTTCGTAGGGTATCGATTTGGGATCAGGCCAATTACCGCCTTTTCTCATTGAAAAAACTGGCA
This sequence comes from Chironex yamaguchii, assembly GCA_024741275.1. Classification (NCBI taxonomy): domain Eukaryota; kingdom Metazoa; phylum Cnidaria; class Cubozoa; order Chirodropida; family Chirodropidae; genus Chironex; species Chironex yamaguchii. The sequence continues at coordinate 7,982 of JANTCA010014611.1, read as the reverse complement.
AACCTGCATCTTCCATTGCTATTTCTACCATTTGATGTGGACGTAATTTGATATCTCCCTCGAACTTTGATTGATCTTTATAAATAAAAAACGTTTTGTGAGGTAAAATGCTATACTAAACCTAACTCGAATTTATTGGATTGATATGGCGACAACCTTTAGCTCTCTAAATAATAGCATGCCAACAGTAAACTGAGGATTATCTACAAAACTCCTGAAAAATTTAACGCTTTACTCATCTATCTTTAACATTTACATATTAAAAAGCGTGAAAATGAGCTGAAAAACAAAAGTAGAGTCATGGTATGAATATATCAAGGAGATTACACTATGATCATGGCAATGACAAGTGATATCAACTAGTAGTGGTATATTGGCAACGCATCATGGTTATGATTCAGAGGGTTTTGCATTGAATCAACCTCTAGGTGGAATCTTCTAATCCCATACCTGGAAGTACTGCCGTCTGGTCTTGTAGAGTGACATTGATGATTTTCAAAGCTCAACAAGTCGGATAGAGGGTGAAAGCAGCTAACAAACTAGACTAAAAATTCTTACTATACAACCCAAAAACTAATCAACAAGATTAAGCGAGGGTAACGATAAAGATAAATCATATATTGCAATAGTAAGATCACTAAGGTGAAAATTGTAATGAACATTATCGCACTTGAAATATGCCATGAAATATATTTTACATAATATAAGTCAGTTTTACTGTTCACAAAACAATGCGACAGATTTTGCATCCAAATGAGATTACCCTCCATTGGTGGTGATGCAGTGGAAATGCAAACCATCCAAAAGACAACCAAGAGAAAACAGAGAGATCTTTTTGCCGTCATAACTGCCAAATCGTATTCTCAGAGGATTTGATAAAAGGTAAAGACAGGCTTTGATGTTACAAAAACTTACGCTTGATATTTATTACATGTCAAGGGCACTTTTTTGGCAGATCGTTAAGGAAACTTATTATCGGAAACTTACTCAAAGAATTATTATCAAATATATTTGATCAGGTCAACAAATATTGAGTAAGTTTCAGGTAGGAAAGGCACAATTTGTATCTATTTTTGCATAAAACATTACGAGCCGTTAGATCTGTTTATCCAGGATGACATATCCTCCCTAAATATGTCAAACGGATACGAAACAAAGCAAAGAAACCAGACACGGACTGTCTGGAAAGAAAACGAAAAAACTTCGGCAGTGTCAAAATAAACCAAAAGACCTGTGAGAATTAAAAATTTACAGCCTACCTAAGCATGCCGAATGCCTCGGAAACAAAATCGAGCAAAGGAAAGCATTCAGAAGCACTTAACAATACAATTAGAAACATTTCTACAGTGGTAACATAGAGCGTCAAAAAGCATCTATAGAACGCCTTTTTGTTTTCCACTGAAACTCCTTTGGCGCGTAAACTTGTTCATGAACATTCTTGGAAGATGGCTACTATAAATCGCAGGTATCTTCTGATGCTGAAATCTCGATTATTGAGCATATTTTTCCTGCTGGGAAGAAGCAAAAAACGGATGCGAAAGCATAGATAAGATTTTAGATAAGAAATATCTCGAAGATCGGAAGGAAAAGAGTAAGTTTCATTTGGTCAAAGAACTCACACTGCATGAGGGAGGATATTTTTCTTGCAAGTGAGCAAGCTTTTGTAGCACAAAGAAAAAGGCTGAAAAGCTGTTGCTATTTTTGACGCGAGCTTCGTTCATGGATGTCACATGTCAGTCTTCCAGGAATCTAATTGGCTTGTGTTTATTTTCTTCACAAGAAAGCTGAATCCATTCAAACCAATAATGCGCCGAAGGCGTTAGATTTCCAACTCCTTATAATTTGGTTAGCGATAACCGAGGCAAATTCTTTTATGGCGGTCATTTTGAATGGTATCACGTATTTCAAATTTTGTGGCTACGATATGAGCAACTATAACTAATCCACAAATCGTAAGATCGGAGCCTAGAGTAAACTAGGGATCTATTTAAAACAATACATTTATATTTTCGTTTTTACAATAGCAATACCGTCTTATAGACGGTAACCCATAGTAAGTAACCAGTTTCATCTAGTAGAAAACGTCAAGGACAAAATGTCTTACAAAATTAGCAAGACCAAAGCACTATCATCTCTGTAAGCTTGAGTCGGGAAACACTAAGACTAAAACGTCCAGTCTTGTTACTCGTAATAAAGTCCTGTAGCTGTTACAGTCGATGTTCACACTTTGCTTTGTGGTATGGGTAACATAGGGCAAATGAAGATACAAAGTAAAATATTGCTACCTAAGAAGTAAGGGATATTCAAGGATAAAATTTTAAGTTGTTTTGTAATGCTTTTCTTTAAGTTTCTTTTGCGCTGAAAATCTACTAGATATATATTCATGACAATTAATATGTGTCGGTATTTTAGATGCATAACATGACACTAAGATGCTAGTAATGTTTCCTCACTATTGAAAACAGGACTAAAATGTATTAAAACTATTGAATTTGGAAGCATATATGAAGTCCAGCTTTTGCTCAGCTGCTCAAAATTCGCCTCCACTTTCTCCACTGACAGATCTTACCCAGTAATTAGATTACCTTAGCACGTTCTTCACACATTTGTATTGATATCTAGGCACCAAGTGTGACGTAAGTTGTCAAGTTTTCTAATGAGAGGTTTTCCTTTCAGCGGAATAAGCTAACGTTTATTTGCACGAAAAACATCAAGGTTTTTTATGCATAATTAAGCAATTAACTAATGGTATTCATTCTGCCAGAAAAATGTTGACAATGCAATAATTTGTCAGAAAATATCATGCAAGGACTATATCTCTAAGTACTTTATTTTATGATGTGTAAAACGTCTGTCAAGTGTAACATTAAGTTTGCATGAACAGTCTTCATTACTATCGTAGAGCATGTACAAATAATGCTTGTATTTCCTTGGCAACATCACTACATTTAAATTGATATTTGCCACTTTCATCAAGGAATTTAAACTAATGGTAAGAATGCAAAAATTTGCAACAGCGAAGTGGAGGATTTTCTGTTACAGCATCCACTATCTCGATTTTTATATTCTGTTTACCTCTTTTCGATAGTGTCAATGCACATGGATGAGAAGAATGTATTACTTCGATGTAGGAATAAGTGTGCTACTTTAATTAATTGTGTTTTGCTTTTTGACCTTGATTTCAACTACGTTTAATTTATTGAGCACTAATTTTACACAGTTTATTTCCTTGGCTCTGCATGAATACTTTTAAGTAGCTGTTTATTTGCAGTTTTAGATCTCCTAACAGAAAGCTACATACCTTAATCTTCAAGTACAACAACTTCATTTACAATACATTTTTTACTCCACATTTCCTACATCTGAAACGTCCTCGCCTTCATATGGAGGACAAGTTATATATCATTTTTCTAAAATCTCCTACAAACCATCAACATATACAATACCAACAATATTATTTACTTTGATTACTTTTGTTTACAATTGTTACATATTGCAAGTGTCGTATCTGACCTTTGCCTTTTAAAGTTTTCGATCTTTGATCTCGACCAATTTTTTGCATGTATCGTATTGTTACATTTATTAATTTGCTTAAAGTTGCTTAAACTATCGTTACTCATTCGTGTCCCAACTCAGGTTAATTTAATTAGTTTCGAAATATTGTCCTCTGTATTGTGATGTTGTGCTAATCACATTGGTGCAAATTAATTTAAACATTAATCTTATATAATAATGTGCAAGACTACCAATTCAGGCAATCAACCCTCACATTCTTTAGATCAGTAGCTTTTATGTGGTACTATCCCATTTTATTTCTTTTCAAATAGGACACTCTAAGATTTGGGTTTCAGTTAGATTGGGGGCATAAGATTGCAACATGGAAAGAAACTTCAGATATTATGAGATAGAGGATCATTTAGCATATAACAAGGCTAAAAGTTACATTAGTTCCTAAAGATTTCAAGAACTTAATATTATCGAGGGCTCAGCTAATAAGCCATGATAATTAAGAAATCACGAAAGATAATACTGAATATGGTAGTCAAAGAGGACAGGATGCTCCACAATGTAAATTCTGTGAGGCAGCAACTGAAAGACGTTTATAGGATTTTAATAATTTTTGTTTGCAATTGGCGTATGAGCTGTACAATTTAAAATTGAATTAGATTGAAATAGATAAACTGTGTCCTTTATCACAAGCTCAACTAAACACGACTAAACAAACAGCTTCATAAATAAGAGACAAAAGGCAGAAAGCAAGAAAAGTGATTAAAATAAAACGCAAAAATTAACATTGGACTTGAAATTATGAAAGTTGTATTTAAGTGCAAACCATTTATCGGGAAACGAGTTCCACAGTTTTGAAGGTAGAGAGAAGAAGCTATTGGAATATTTCTTCTTAGTACAGTATTAACATGTATTTGGGCAGTATATGGATCGTATTTAAAGAAAAATCTGGGGTTTTTTTCTGAAACGTTTTAAGTGCAAGTAAAACACAAAACAGCGCTTGGTATTACAAACTGAGTACTTTAAATCCTTAATTATGACCCAGTTGAGGAGTTGAACCCACGACCTTCAAAATACAAAGGGAGTAGTGTACTCACAACTATTACTTTAAAACACTAGAAGTACACACAAAACGTTTGCATTTTCAATTGTTTTGTATCAGACTCGTCAAATACCACGCATTGTATCCACTAGCCCTTACTGACATATTCGATTTTGGTATGAAAATGGACGTAGTATCCACGTCGCATACTTATTGAGAAAAAATAATGCTTTCTGCATCACACTTTTAGCCTGGATAGACTGACTTTATTGTAGCAATATTCTTTAAGTTCATTTTGCGAAAATAATTTACGATATGCGGCTATATTGGGAAGACATAGCCAATGAAAATATAATTGCAACAAGATAGTTTTCTTCTAGTTTATTTTTGTTTCAAATCAAACACATCATTCACAAAGGCGTTTCTATTCTGTTATTGACATTACAATTGTTTGCATAATAATATATCTTTTCAAAATCATTATACATTTAATAATATAATCTTTAATTATTGCAAGGTAAAGCCAAGTAATTAATTGAAATCTAGAGGACACTGGTATTAATCCCAAATATTCAGAATTTACGGCTATCTTGGCCCAATTTTGGTTTCTGTCGTCTCCAAGGAGGAATGTGATATCTAAAATAAAACAGAGATAAAGAATTAACTGTAAAACAAAGTTTTTAATCATTGTAATAAAAATCTGTTCTTAAGAAACCCGTATCCAGTTTTATTAAGGACGGATGCCAAGTTTCTATTGTCTTGAGACAGGAAAAATATCGAAATAATAATAAAGTAACTCGATTAGAAAAAGTAATTTCATAGACAAGATAAAATTTTACATAATTTTGGATGAAAAGGATACCGATCACTGATCTAAGGAAGTAAGAATGAAATAGATTATTCAAAGTAAAAATATTTGATGACTATTTATCTAAGAGACAAAGGTTAGTTGATAAATACTAGACAGTTGATCGACTCAGCATTCTTGCCTACGTAAGTTCATTCACAAACATGATTATAGTTCTTTTTAGTATAATAACTAAAATTTCCCTACGTTGCTAGACTAAAGATAGCAAAGCCACAAATGCTCGTTAAAGGTTTGTAAAATCATTCTAAGGTCTTATTAATAAAACCAAAAGCAAGGGCATCTCTTATGATGTAGGTAAATGCAAGCATGTTAAGTTGAGGTAAATAAGTTGTAGAGTTACAAAAAAGTAGCAGAGTCTGGGATGTAAGTGACGTAAAAGGCATAAAATGGAGGCGTAAAAAGTGCTTCCTTACTACACATTGAAAGGATTCATGGTTATTGCTACTCGGTTGATACAAGAAAAGACCAGAGTTTTGAAGAGCAAAACACTTTGATTGAGAAGACTTGCAGAACGATGGAAGCTCCGAGAAACACAAAAGAGATAGCTTGTCTTTTTAGTTATGATTTGTGAATGTATTTGTCATATGCGTTTTAATGTGAGCCAGGCTGCAATAAATTTTGCGGGAATAAAGTGAGCATTTCAGTTTTGTTGAGAGGACATTTAATGTTTTGATGTCCATTTGAAAGGGATGTGTTGCATTCTTCCCGTAAATTATCCATTACTCTGATACGGTAGAGACCAAAATTGAATACAGTGTAGAAAGTATTCCGTACAAAGACAGGAAAGTGAATATTTTTCTCTTTAGGTTTCCGAAATTTACTCTTTGAATTTAGCAGAACCATTGAAATGTGAATCAACAATAAATGCATGTAAAGAGTCTAAGTCGTTCTGCAATCTCGTCAAAGGTTTCAGCAAGGACATAAGAGTCTCCACAATAACAAAAAGATGCCTGATTGTTTAATGTTGGGCTGTTAAGGGTCATTAAACGACGTAGAGATCGGCCATTATAGAGCTTGTTACCAACAGAGTTCGTTTATATGACTTTATATGTCTTCCATGTTTACCTTAGTAACAATATTTGACTTTCAGCTGATAAATGTCTTGAATACTCAGTTTTTTCCTTTGTCCGATCTTATCTTGCATGCGCGAATCTCGAGTTATGATGGTACGCTTACTGTAGTCTATTGCAAAAGCGTAATCACCATAGTGCATGATACTGTCGAAATCATAAGGACTTTGTTTAGAGTCCACGTGACCATATGTGCGTCTTCTAAATGCGTAGGCCCATCCTAGAGGAGAATGATCATAGAAGAAAACAAGTTGTAATTATTTCAGATAACATACAGTAAAATAACTTACTGAACAACATGAAGATGAAATCAAGTTTTATTGACTTTCTGTTAAGATTGGCTTTATTAGAACTCTAGTTGACAGGGTCTATAAAACTAACAACAATTGGTATTATCTAAGGTATTCAAAACCCAAGTCTTAATAACCTTTCAAGGAAAATAAAAGAATTCACCACCAGTGAAACGACACCAACTTATACACGGAAGCAACTGCTTAAGATAAAATGTCATAAGATATCTACGAAAGTAAAAGAAAAACATGTGTTTTGAAGAAAAAATTGTTGGCAAGGACTTCAAAACTAGAAACCAGAATGATGATTCTCTGACTGCACTCCTTTACGTAAAAGTCTAAATTTGGTATCCTATAGCAAAAAAAAAGTCTTTCTCGTCTATAACTTACCCTAAGACGAAAGCTGACATCAAATGTGTTGTTTTCGTGTTATCTGGTTTTTCGGACACTTTCACATAAAATTTTTTCAAGGTGTTTTGGTTTTCATTCTTATTTTGTATACACTGAGAAGTATTTCATTGCAAAAACAAGAGAATGAGAGTGTTTTTATTATCACACGTTTAAAGCAATTGCAAGTCTTTTATCACCAAAATAGAGTATGATCACATATAGAAAGCATATCTTCCAATTATAAAATACATGACTATGAACAAAGGCTATTGCAGATATTATAATAAAGATGTGTACACCATACATCACAACTGGAAATGCATTACCTGTCGACACTAACAATAGCACAATGTCTAGAGCTATCCTCAGCATAAAAATTTGAGATGATAAAAGACGTTTGGAAAAATGATAATTCTTACGTTTTTGAATGTTCGAGAAGTCCACGTACACATAATGGTCTCGGTCTGGCCGATTCTGCTCATGCCAAAATCCAAGACTATGTAGTATTTCGTGCAAGGCAACCCCTTTTGTTCTGCATCCATCTGCTAATTGGACTCGATTGAAAGTTCCACGTGTAAAGCCAACGGGTGAAAAGCAGCTGTACATGAAATAACAAAGTGGTTACGTTAAATCGACAAAAGTATTATTCAAACCTTTGAAGTCATACCTATTATACACATTAAACAATTGTAACAATTAAAACATTCAAATTTGTAAGGACGCACTTGTTGAGGTGATCTCTAAAGTGAACGATGTGTGTATACGTAAATGTGTGTTTGTGTGTGTGTGTGTGTGGGGGGGGGGGGGGGGGGAAA
>JANTCA010014600.1:5761-16221 GCA_024741275.1 Chironex yamaguchii | reverse complement strand
ATACTATAAAGATTCTTGAGTTATTATTACAGCAATAAGTTCGCAGAATGCGCTCATGATAGTTCGATTGCATTTCTATGCTACTTCATATTTTCAAGGACGATGAAAATATACAAAATCAATCGATGGCTTATGAATGAACTAGCGTACCAATCTACTTGGCATTTTATTTTAAGAATCGATGACCATCGTTTGAATGTTTGGAAGAAATATCGAATTAAAGTATCTTTTAAGGAAGAAAAAAAGTTTAAGAATAACGTTGGCCGGCATATTGACTTTCGGTGTTTTCGTTTTTCCCATAAACCAACATCTGCAACCGACTACCTCTCACGGATATTCAGCAAAGAATTTCGAGAATCAATATCTTTTGTAGTGAACATAAATGCCTGACTCATGCGCTGAATTGATGCCTTTTCTACGATGCTTAAAACAACGAGAGTGAAAAAAAAATGAGAAAGACATTTTAATATCGACAAATGATAACTGTTGATCAATATCACTAGTAAAGTTTAATAAAATAGCGAAGCGTTTCCTTGTATAACAATAAAGTGGGCGCCGAGTCATAAATGACATCTTATTTATAGATAGCGATATGTTATGCAGACGCAACAAACATCAGTAGAAGACAACACTTTATTATTGTCATAGAAGTCAGCATTTTTTATCTTGAAGGTGCAAAACGATCAATATTTTGAAGGAGGAAATCGTGAGTTAGGTTGCTTTAGAAATTATTTCCCATGTTATTTCAGCATTTCAAGGTCTTAACCAGACGTTGAAGGATAAAGAGATAAAACAGCTTTTAGGACAAAGACCTCATTGAAAAAAAGATGGTCATTACAAACATCGTTCTCTTAAATTCTAAAATCAAAGGAATTTGAAAACTATTTTCAATGTAGGCGTATGATGGAGATAAATAATGAATGGAAAAATACTGTACTGAATCTGACTATCACGAAAGAATGTAGGCATAATAAAATAAACACACAATTGCTAAAATGTTATCAATAACACGCATTAGCATTTGCAAATAACGAGTTGCAATAAATGACAAGTGAAAGCTGGTAGAATAGTTTCAGAAAAGTCTAATTCTTGAAAGGAAGATGTTGGAAAATATCTCAAAGTAGTTTCTGCAACAATGTTTAAAGAGAAATACGCAAGCAGAAATCAATAAAGAACTTCTGTGAAAACTTTCATTTTCATTCTGAATAGCTCTAAAAACGATCTATTTGATGTACAAGTTTCATTAGGGAGACCTTTCGTACTATAAGTACGAATTCAAAAGTTCTCGATTAACTCATTCCTTATTGCGTCTTTATATTCTCTTGTCAAATGTGAAATGAAAGTTTAATTACATTGTTAATAACCAGAATTACTATATGGCAGCACCAATTTGACTACACTGTTGTGGTGAATTGACAGTACCATTTTTACGATTTTTTTGTTCATTCTACCCCACTAGTTTTCTTAAGTAAAAGATGAGCTGTTTTGGTACAAAAGCAGGTAGATAAATAAAGTTACAAATGCTGACGATATTTCTTGATCAGTTAGATTTTATTTTAAAATGTTGCATTATCTCTGCAACTGTTTTGATATTTTAAATTTGGTGTGAAGAGTACAGCTTTTACAAAGTAACACAAGACATTTGCTTGACATTTGTGACAACTTCAGTATTTTATCCTCAAAAATTTTAATTTCTCTGTGAACAGAAATAAATCAGTTTACCGATAAACACGAATTTCGTTTTTGAAGCCAGGGAATGTTTGAGATAGGTTTACGTTCCAAATAGTTAACGTGTCTAGTGAAAATTGATCGGTTCAATGCTTTCTTGTTTGTTTCTAAAGCTCTAGACCATGCAATGACACTTCCAGCCTTCTTTGACTATTCGATAGGCGAATTTTCTGTCTTGATATTTCTGATATTCTTGATATCACTTTCTGTCTTGATATTCCTGATGCAACTTTTATTACCAGCTGTTGCGTAGTACTTTCTGCCACAACTACACCTCAAATAGCTCGATTTTTCTCTCGTCTTCTTTCTTCAGAGTCCAGCTCTTGCAACCATACAGCGCAACTGACCACACCAGTGATTTGGTTGCCTGCACTTTTACTGAGGTGTTGATGTCTCTAGCCTTCCATACCTCCTTAATGTCAGCTGTTTTAGCTTGAGCCAGCCTCTGCATAATTTCTTGTCTTCTATCTCCTTCATTGGTCACTATTGACCCCAAGAATTTCAAGTTGTTGACTTGTTTAATCACTTCCTCCTGCAATGCAATGTTACCATCGCCATGTACATGTATCGCATTGGTCTTACTGTTGTTTTTCTTAAAGCCATATCTCAAGCCTGCAGGACTTCGGCCATTATGTTTCCCTGCTTGTACTGGGAGGGTGGTGTCATCACCATATCTTATGTTCCAGATTTTTCTGCCTCCTATTGTACACCCAATTCGGTCATCCATCCTGTTTTGTACTCTTTGCGTGATCTGTTTTCCTACTGCCATAAATAGAAAATGTGTAATTAGAGACCCGTGTCTCGCCCCCTGCAGAATCTGAATGGTTCAGTCCATCTATCTCAATGGCGCCTTCTGCTTTCTCGTACAGCTTCCACAGTAATCAGATAAGATGCTGTGGTACCCCTAACTCTTCCAGGGTATTTTGGAGAATTTGATCGTATATAGTGTCAAAGACCTTCTGATAGTGCACAAACGTTAGCCAGAGCTCTTGCTCATCTTGCTTTTGTGCAGTTTTCTCCAGAATATTTCTTATTATCATGATAGCTTCTGTTGTTTCCTTCCCTGGCATAAATTGCTCGTAGGATATATGGTGATATTCTGCTCCTGATGACTTGCAAAAATACTTTTGAAGCATGGCTGATTAGGCTTATTGTCCGATATTTGGTGCAGTCTTGCATTCCTGGTACTTTCGGTAGAACAATTATTTTTTACGTAATCCATTCATCTGGCCAATCTCTTGTCTTCCAAATCCTGTCAATTATTTTCTTCAGTGCTCATATCCAGGTTTCTCCCCCAGCCTTTATTGCTTCTACTGGTACTTGATGTACCCCTACGGATTTTCCATTTTTAACTTCTTCACTGCTTTGTTTGTCTCTGAAAACAGCACTTCTGGTTCTTCTTGTCCTCTGGGTGTCGTGTCCAGAGTTTTTATGATTTTACCAAACAGTTCACTTGCATAGTCATACCATCTCTTGAGAACTTTATCTTTATCAAACAGCAACACACCATTTTCATCTTTTACTCCTGATGCTGGTGCTGTTGAGCGTTGAGAAAGACATTTTAATATCGACAAATGGTAACCGTTGATAAATACGATCAATCACTAGTAAAGTTTAATAAAATAGCAAAGCGTTTCCTAGTGTAACAATAAAGTGGGCGCCGAGTCAAAAATCAAATCTAATTTATAAACAGCGATATCGTCTTTATGATGCTGTGTTGCAGTTTGCTTCCTTGGCACATTCTGCATACCATCTTTTCTTTGCTCTTCTACACTTCCTCTTCACTTTCTTGTACCATTCCTGGTACTCAGTCCCTTGATCACATTCTTGGTTCTTCTTTCGTCTTCTCTCTGATAGTTTTCAACAGTGCTCATCTATCCAAGGTTTTTTGACTTGTTTCTTCTCTGATCAAATTTCAAGTAATTAATTATTCCTTCAGCTATTTTCTTCCATGTGACTTCCTCCTGGTACAGGTTATCTTTAAGCTTTTCCTCGTATTCTGCCTGTTTTACTGATAATTCGTCTTGATCCCAGGGCATCATCTTGTTCCCCTTTGCCTTCGAGCTCCAACTTCTTCCTTCTGTCTTCGCTCAGACCATTTGATGGTCTGTTCCACAGTCAGCGCTTGGGAGTGATCTTGAGTTCAAACAATCTTTCTTGTCTCTTTTTCTTGTGATGATATAATCTATTATATTGTGGCACTTCCTGCCAGGTGATGTCCATGTGTACCTCTCCTTTATCAGTTGCCTGTAGCACGTGCTTAAAGCAATTTAGCCATTCTGGTCCATCCAATCTAGAAGCTTCTCTCCTCTTTCATTTGTCTGTCCAAGACCAAATCTTCCACAGCTTGGATGCAATACATATTCACCTATTTTTGCGTTAAAGCCCCCTGTTATTACCAATCTCTCTCGTCCTGGTACTGTTTCTACTACTTCCTGGAGCTTTGCATAAGTCTTATCTACCAGTTCTTCATCTGATTCACTTGTCGGCATATAGACTTAGATGATGTTAAGTCCCATCGGTTTTGCCTGTATTCTGATGTTCATGATCCTCTCGCTGACTGGGACAACCTTACTGACTGCCTCGTTTTGTTGAGGAGAAACCATAAACCCAACTCCGTACTGATGTAGGTCTCCTCCAGAGTAGTAGAGTGTCCAGCCATTGTTAGTAACTTTCCCTGTTTTTGGCCATCTCACTTCTGCTATTCCTAGGATGTTTATTCTTAGCCTGCTGCATTCTGACCTTGTCTGTTCCATGTCTCTGGTCTGGTACATTGTTCTCACATTCTAGCAGCCGATATTTATCCTTCTTTGGCCTCTAGCGCATTCATTCTTTACCTCTTCCAAGTCTAATCTCCCCAAAACTCTTCATCCGTTGGATTCGGAATGGACGCACCGAGTAACCCATCCCCAGTAGCATTACGAGGTATATCAATCCTAGAGACTGCAGCTGATATATCTCAATCTGGTATAATTATTCTCTGCTCTGTCATCCCAGAGATTTAAGGCTAATAAACTGGAGGGTCGCCGCTCCGCATCCCGTGCTAGTTTTCCCTTAGCTGGTGGGAGGGGGTGAGTTGCAGTTAGTCTAGCCCTTATTCTTTGACCTGTCCGGTTTGGTTAAACCCACCAGGAGACTAGCTCCCACCTGTATAGCTCGCAGGATCATTAGAGCACACAAGGTTCCCCACCACGTCAAGGCGCAACTCTTTAGGGAACAAGTGAATAAGTTGGTGATTACTGCTTGTCAATATTCGCATCTGTAAACAATATATTCTTATGACAATATGTTAAGTCAAATTAAATTGGAATAGTCATACCTTTCCACCATTACAACATACCACCATTTGCATTCTCGGTTGGTAAGATTAACTGAATGACATTAATCTTAAAGTTATCTATTTAATGGAGAAACATTCATTTGCCATGAATTATTACACATTTAATTTTGTATCTTTTGATTAATTTAAGCTTACAGCAAAAAAATGATTATTTATGTATGACATGTTGCAACAGTTTCGCTACACTCGCAAACGAGTGGACGTTTAAGGATCCTTTGTTGTAACTCCTGGGTATCAAGTATAAACTGCATCAGTTAGTGGCGTTTTGGTATGTGAATGCTAGGAGTTTGAGGAGTGTGAAGCAACATATTAGCCACTACTGCTCCTTGGTCTACTTTGTTCCAAAGTGGTAGCAACTTTCAGGATCCCATCTATGGAATAAGTAGAAGGGTAGAGGGTAATCTTTAGCTGTGGAGACAGAGTGCCTTAATATATACAAAGTCTGGATGGCAAAGGTAACCACCCTGATTTATCTTTCCATTGTTTGTCGCAAACATTTCAAGATGTGGTCCCTAGTCTCGACCAAAAAGAGATGCTATCAATCTTACGGAATTTGATGGAATTTACGTAGAAGAAAACATTACTGACTCCGTACGAGATCGCAAATAGTACAGAATACGGGTGAGAATCGAAGAATGGAATCTAAAAAAATGCAAAGGACAGAAAAATTATGAAATATCAAAAGAGAGAGAAATTGAAACGGATTGAACATTCTTGGGCTTGTGAAGTATGGTGGAAAGAGCTGATATATTGTCAGTAATGAAATAAGGATGATTGATCTACATGAAATGCAAGGACAGTAAAGGAGTAGCAATTTTGCTTCACATTGAAACAGCAAAGAGAGTGACAAAAATTGTGCTACACAGTAAATGGATAATTTGGTGAAAGTGTTTATCTTGCGATTATGCAAATATATATACCAACATCAACGCATAAGGATACAGAGGTAGCAAAGGCCTATGAAAAACTAAATAAACTTATTACGACGGACAAAGAGAAGTAATGATTTCTTATGTAATGTGACACTGGAGCAGTGCCATTAGGGGAGCAGTGCCATTAGGGAAGCAGTGCCAATAGGGTAGCAGAAGAAGGAAAGGACGTTGAGCCATTCGGAGTTTTGTTACAAGAAATATATATTTATTGAGCTCTGCTGTCAGAACAAAATGGCAGCTACAGACACCTGTTTAAGCATAATACAAAACGCAAGTACACATGAAAAAAGCCAAAAGACACTGGAAGATTGCAACTAAGATTATTTCCTAGTTCGATAAATGTATATAAACAGGGTAAAACATGCTTTTAGTTATCCACGAGCAGATACTGATTTTGACTATGACTTGGTAGTTGAAACTGGATATGGATAATACAGTACAAATCAGCCTAATTACAGATTTATCAAAAATGCTACCGAACGTGTTGAATAAAAGACTGGAAGGAAAAGTCAGTGATTACATCAGCAAAATGCAATTTGGTTTAAGAAGTGACTGTGGCACCAGAAATACAATTGCAGACACTTGTATGGTGAATGAAAAAGTATCAAATAATGGAATGGAACTCTGTGTCCGCTCTATGTACTATGAGAAAGCATTTGACATATTTGATGGCATGGATACAGAGGGTGGATATTTTGAGAAATCAATACACAAAGTATGATGGTAAAAGGACTGGTTAACATCAAGGAAAGAGTGAAGGTTAGAGGAGAATTGTTAAAAGATATAAAGTTTGAAGATGATCAAAGCATGATCGATAAAACTCAGAAAGGGTTAAAAGAATTTACGGACAGATTAAAAATGGTGTCACAGGAATATGGAAGGAAGATCAGTTTTAGAAAGATAAAAGTCATGGTTATATAAAGTGAGTGGAAAATATCACTAGAGATAGGTAAAGAAGAGGGCAGGTTGTTAAGCTTTGTTAACTGGAATAATTAATAACTGATGGTGTAAGATGTGATCCAAAAATTAGAGCAAGAATTACAACGGCAAAGACAGCTTTAAGTAGAAAAACAGAACTGTTAGTGAAGAACATGAATAAGAGTGTAAGGAAAAAGATCGTGAAAGCAGTTAGGCTGGGATATACTTCTGTATTGATTAGAGTCATGGTCAATGAAGGACGATAAGATACAGAGAATTGAGGCCTTTAAAATGTGATTTTAGAGAAAGATGGAGAGGATACGTTGGACAGAGAGGAAGACCTATAAAGTTGTGCTAAGGATAGTAGAAAAAATGAGACCACGTATGAAAAAACTAATTATTAAAACTAAAAAAAGGTGGACTGGATATATGCTACGTGGAAATGGGTTGTTGAAGGAGGTATTTGAAGTAAGTATAGAAGGCAAACGACTGTCTGAATGATCTAAAGAAAGATGAGTATGCCAGAGAATAGAGTGACATGGAAGAATTGGATGTCATAAAGGGCCTGTCGCAAGACAGAATCCTGGAGAGGAGGCTATAAAGATTCCGCTTAAAAAAGAGAACTGTAGGAGTTGAAATGCCTCCATTACTTGCTGCTTTTACTTGTTAATGCTAAATATTGCTGTTATAATGCTTGTTCAGCACATAAGAATTCAATTCATACAAGTGCTTTGAGAATGTCTACTGCCATATATTCATTTAAAGAGGATAAGTTTTTAAAATGTTTTATGCAATGCTGCCTGTTCCCTATCTGCTTTAAGCCTAGTAGTATATAAGGCCTGCATAGAATACCTCCATTCTCCCCTGTCGGTTGCGGCAATCAGTGCCTTACTCCAAGGTTTCCAACTCGCACCTTCTCTCTTCTTCTCCACCGTACGTATCCAGGTCATCCTGGATCGCCCTCACTTTCTCCGGCCCTCCGTTCCATATCTCAACACTCAGTGGCAACACCTGTGCTCTGCATAGTTCTCGCCATCTTGTTTTCAGTATTCTTCTAAGAGACGTGTTTTGGAAGATATCAATCACTCGATGGTCCCCCTTATTCATTTTTACATCTCACATACTTATAGCAATACTGATACCACAAGAGTCGTATATAGCCATATCTTCGTTCTTTGTCTAATTTCATTCAAGCTCCATATTCGTATTAACCTTATAAATGCAGCTTTCACTTCTGTTATCTGTTTCTTCAAATCCTTCATTCCCCCGCCTTTTCCCGACACTGTGCCCCCAGATATACAAAGCTATCAACGTTCCGACCTCGTCCCTGTCAACGATGATGCTGTCTTGCCTTAATCCATATCGCTTTGGCTTATGCAACATAGATGTTTAGTCCTACCCTCAGCTGACTCGATTAGACCATTGGCCTTTCCATGCATGTTGTTCTTTGTTTTAATTTTTTTGTTTTTGTTCTTATTTAACTCAGCTCGTAGTCACAAAAACTGATCCACTTTCATGGGTTCCTCTCTGCCAGTAAGTTCTGTCACGTGCTATTTACTCATCATGTGATCACTATATTACAAACGTTATAAGGGCGATGTCGTCGGCAAAATGTATATTGTCGTAAACTTCCATCATATGCCTAGCTCTCCGTTTTTTAATGCTTCCAGCATCGCCCAATCTATGACAAGCAATAACAAGAAGGTAAACATGTTGCATCCTTGCTCTACCCTGTCGTAAAGTCGAACCATTCATTTGGCTGTTCCTGGTCAATGACTGCACGCTTATAATCGCCTTAGGGGTTTCTGACTATGTTCACTACTTTTCTTGGCACTCCATAGGCAGCCATAATTTTCCAAAGACTCCCTGTGAACAGAGTTGAAGTCCTTTCAGAAGTTAATAAAATTCAGGTACAGCGTTGCATGCCATTCATTTACTCGTTCCATGATGTTTCCCAATATAAAGATTTGCTCAGTTGTCCCTCTACCTTTGCCAAATCCTGTCTGATCAGTTTATCTTTCTGTCAAAGCCTCATCTTATCCATTCAATGATTATTCTTCCAAGCATTTTGCTAACAATGTTTATCAGTGTTATCCCCATCCAGTTTTTGCACTGCTTCAGGTTCCATTTCTTGGGCAGCTTTATTATGGATCCTCTTTGCAGCTTACCGAAACCCTTTCAGTTTACCAGATCTTATTTAGTGGGTTTTTTACCTGTCCAGAAGAGAAATGTATGTGCTGTTTGCATTTGTGTTCCACGTCACCTTTTTCTTCTTCTTCAAATTCCAATGCCTTGTACCTTCTTCTGACGCTATTGCATATCTTTTCCGTATGTCTTCTATCTTGAGTTTGTCCGTAACATACCTGCATCTTTTGCTTCCTTTGTCTTTTGATGCCTTCTTTTGCTTAAATTGATGGTTGTGCGACTAGGTGATGGTTGCTTCCTATGTTCCTCAAGCCGAACTACGTAGTACAGAATTTCCTGCATGGAAATCATCATAATCTTTGACAATTTATAGAATATATACCTTGAGATATCTCACTTACGTTCTAAACTTCACACTAAAAGAGCTGAAATCTAGCAACAAGGCTTGTGAAAGGTTTTTGTTCGCAATCAGTGACTTAGAAGTTATACCCAAAGAAATTATTCTAAAACAATACTTTCATCAATCTACCTACAAAGAGTAATAGCCTGGATATAGTAACAGCCATAAACTTAGTCACGTTTATCCGACAAATTTATTCCCTCGTTACCAAACAGAAGCTTTTCGAGATGGCTAAAGAAAAGGCAGTCGAGTTTGGAATCCTTGACGATTACAAGATCAAAGATGAACGTTCCCAAATTGCATAGCTGATGCCAAAACCTGAAGGCCAACTTAAGAATTTGCACGGAAACTGTAGCTATTGAGAGATCACAAGAAATTTCTTTTTGCTATAGTTTCCACTACACACTGTTGGGTCTTCTACTAAACGAGCTACAAAAATGATTTTCGCCATAGCCCTGTGAAGTGATGATCCAGCTTTCTGCACTAAGACCTTGTAAAAAATAATATGGTGAATGTTGCAAAAATAAAGAAATTTACCAGCAGATAGGATATATCCCAGGAAAAAGTCAGTCGTGAATACTCTATAATCCCAGATTCTGTATTTTTTGGAAAGTTTGCTGCAGGTAAGATACAGGAAAGAAAAGCAAATAAATTGACAACTCCATACCTGCCACTGACCCTTAACAAAGTTTTCGAAGGTGACCTTGCCAACTTTTACACGACCCGTTCTTGCGTTAAACAAATTGCTGCAAGCATCTCAGTGACCACTAACAGCTTCAAAAGGTGCCATACCAAGGTAAAACGAATAGAAAATTACATGCGTCCTTGCGTTAAACAAATTGCTGCAAGCATCTCAGTGACCACTAACAGCTTCAAAAGGTGCCACACCAAGGTAAAACGAATAGAAAATTACATGCGTTCTTGCGTTAAACAAATTGCTGCAAGCATCTCAGTGACCACTAACAGCTTCAAAAGGTGCCACACCAAGGTAAAACGA
>JANTCA010014589.1:6811-25906 GCA_024741275.1 Chironex yamaguchii | reverse complement strand
CGTTCAGCTCGGTGTCGTTGTGAAAACCTATCAGAGCTATCGCCCCACTTAAGCAAATTAGCACCAGCCGCCACTGCTTTAGACAGTAATAAAAACAAACGCAAATACAAAATAGGCAGCGCGATCTGCCTGCAGAGAACTCAAGAACTACAACAAATACTGTTTACTTCTCATCATCTCTGAAATATCAACTGAATTATCTGAAATATAGAAAACAAAACAACACCAACTTGTATGGATACACTGTTACATATATACACGCATTTATACTAAACATACAAGTAGTCAATATTAAATCCAGTGCAACTAAATTAGTTCTTGTGGCTTGCTATATAAAAACCATTCCACGTGTCTAAAAAAATGCTTTCCACTTGTTTAGAATGTAGGATGTAAGTTTACTGTTGCGAAGTTTATAATAATCATTACTTACTGGATAACAGAAGAGAGCGTACTCTCGTGTTACAAACACCAGTAACATTATGACTGTCACTACTTTAGCATCAAACCAAGATGTCCCAAAAGCCTTATAACCTTCTTCCTGAGCTAAACTGCTCAATAAGAGTGTTCAAAAGCACGCGCCTGTTCGCACTAGAAACATATAAACTGATTTGGTAAACTTTAGTAAAAATTAGACTTCGCACTAAGTCGTTTTAAGTCGCAGATAAGATTTATAGCAAATCATTCTTCAGCATAAAGGCTGTTGTTAGGCCCTGTTTACATGAAGATAGGTCACCATCCAAGGAAGGTCACACTACCACAAGGGCCAAAACATAGCCCTCCCTGACGTGCAAACTCAACAAGCCGGGGTCACCCTAGGGGTGGGGATAGAGCGATGGCTCGGTCGTGATTTTCGCGGGTTTTTGAAGCCTCTTTCTGACTTACTCCAATAACATTGGTTTGCAATAGCTTCTAACTGATATCTTCTAAAACATTCTCCAGACCGATAGGCATGAGAAGACATTTTTCTTTTTTGATCTAAAATTTGGCACGCGAAATACGTCATTGATATCAAATCGAGAAAACCCTCCTCCTAGGGTTACCATACCTTGAGCTTTTACACGGCTTAAGTAAATAAAAAGCTGGCCCTCGTAGGAGCCACGGCCACCCTACCTGACATGTAAACACAACCACGAAAGACAAAAGAGGAGAGTGACCGTACCTTCCTGTAAACAGGCCTTGAGTTTGGATTTGTCACAGCCATTCTATGATGACAGTTGAGATGGCAAGGATTCCGTGGATAGTGGTTAATCCACGAAAAACATGCTGTTTCGAGGCTCTACGACGGCACCTTTGATTGTTTAGTCAAAATCTGACAATTTGTCATGTTTTAAATGTTAGTGTTCGCCTTGTATCAATTAAAAAACTTTCTGACAATCGTGTAGCCCCTTTGAAGATGCAACAATAGTGGTCAGCTTTATCATATTTTTTACAATTAAATTGTATTCAGTCATTTGGAGAAGTGTGGGAGCCAAAACAGATGTTGATGGTTAAACTACAAAGATTTTAGTTAAACTTTGATCGCTGCAAACAACCGATTCCGTCAACTGACGTTTTCAAACGCAACACATCTATTTTGATACAAATGGGATAACATTTAAATGTTTTATACACCAATGTTACTTATTTAATACCTTTACGTACGACTGAAAACAAATACGCTGTCCATACCATCTCCTTAGGACACACAGCAAATTTGTTTGATTGCAAATAAAGTTAATACGTCGTTGTTAAATACATTCTTACTCACTTATCGCAATGTAACATTGTTATCATCCGTTCACTGTCCATTATCTTCAAATGTGGAGTTTGTGGAGCTTTTATTCAGACAAGATCTCGAAAATAAACTACATCAATCAATTTTATCCTTTCTCAAAGGTTCTCAGAATATGAAAACGCATATGTCCGACCGAGAAACCGTTCATTTAGCTCAAATCCTGAAGCACTCATAAGCCATTTTCAAGGTTTGTCCCCTGTTTAAACAACAGCCGAGGTTTTTGTAGTCTAAAGCAATAAACAGTAAAATATGATGGTTTGTAAAACAAACGCTATTATTTTGGCTTCCTTAATCCTTTCCACATTTGTAGTATGATGTACCTCCCCCCAACAAACACACTCAAATGAAAGCCAGCGTCCTATACATAATAGGGCTCCAATGGACTATGGGTAAGAAACTTGGTCAACTTCGTTCTGAAAACCGTCATAAACATGGCAATTTACAAGTCACACCACAGCGACAACCTTGTTTTGTCCTGCATCTGCTGTGGGTCCTCGATGCCCCACAATTTCATACGTAGGCTGAATTTAGTTGAATTCTTTCAAATCATCCTTGCGATTTTGGCAATAATCTTAATTACGCTAACGATAACACTACAGGTATAAAATCACTCATTCGTATTACAAATAGCTTCATTACAAGGAAAATAAATGTCCAAACGAAAATCGTCTAAGAAAAATACTCTTCCACTCTACCAAATACTTCGCTAATTTAGCATAATTTCAGTTCATTTAATTGTACGACCATCTCAACATTGCGTCAGTGCAGCTTATCTATTATGCTCGTCTACTTTCAGTCGATTTGAGGGCATCTTGCACTTTGCATCCAATCTAAAGTCACTCTTGGAATATTAACATAATAGCGAAGATAACCAAACATCAATAAACATTCCCTCTGTGCTTTCTGCAACTTTGTTTGAATAAACCAGCAGGTTCACACTACATGTTATGGAAAAAGAGATTTGGCATCTCCGCACGGTAACATTTATGTATCACATGTGACACCGTTCTTGACGTATTAGTGGTCTTGTATAGCGGCGTGGCCAGAGGAAATAAAGTGGGGGGGATGAATTTGAGGGGTCTGGAGGCCTCGCCCCACAATATTTTTGAGGTCTATGCCTTTGTTTTGGCTTAGCATGCATCTCCCGAAACCATGCTCCACTAGTGATAAGAAAGTTTGGTTATTTTGTGGCAATTACTCTGAAAAACAGAGTGCGCAAGGAATCCAGGGGACCACTTTTCGTCAAAAGTGTGTGGGGGGAATACCTCCCCGTGGCCACGTCACTACTCTTGTACTACGCAACCTGACTGGAAAGTAACGAATTGCCAACAAAATCGAAGCTACCATCCTTTACAAATATCTTGCCTTATAAACCACAGGCTACAGGCAATTAAATCTTAAATACGTATTAATTTAGAACTTACAACAACAATTCACGTCCCTGCGTCAATCAGGTTTAAAGTTTTGTCTACAGATTTTTGAGTTAATGTCCTCAAGGATTAACTTAAAAATTTCCCTCTTCTCAGCTGACATATTCCAGTAAACCTCATTGCTTGTCTCGCCTTCCACTTGGTCAATAGCATCGTCCGTATCATTCATCCAGTGGTGTAAATAAGTACCATTTGATTCAAGGTCATAATTCAATCTTTGTCTTCCGTTTCCAACCTGTACCTGGTCAAATGGTTCATCATCCTGGAGCAAGAAAACGGAGGGGTTGTGCAGATTACGGGGTTTGGGGGAGGACAAAAGTGAAATTCAAGCAAAAAAAATCATCAGGAATACTGTAGACTATGAAAACACAAAAAAACCAAGTTGTAACAAGAGTATTGTCAAACTTGAAACAAGTTGAACAATCAAATTAAAGCTACAAGAAAAACAGTTTGAAACAAAGGAACATCAAGTACAATTACAAATGAGCAAGGTACAATGAATCCTCATCATTATTTTACTAATCGCAAAATAGTGCAAAAATGTACCCTAACAATAATTCATTTAGAATAAATTAAAAATAAAAGTTTAATCTAACCTTACTCAAAAATATATCTGCTAGAATAAAATCCTTTTAGTTTGAATGAAATTGCTGACAATCAAAAGATGTTTGAAAGAAAGAAATCAGCTTGTATTCACGGTTTTCTGTGGTCAAATGTAACTTCATTTTGCATTTATATTTTCTAGTTAAGTATAAAACTCAAGACTCAATTTACCATGCACATTCCCATGCTATATTTTGCTCTAAACCCCATTTCTCGATATCCTTTTGGTTGTCGTGGTCGCTTGTCTTTGGATCCCTTTGGTCGTCCTCTGGGTCGTCTTGGAGCAGACGGCTGATAATGTAAAGGAAACAGAAGACTAACACATAAAAATTTCAAAATAGCAACAATGAGTCTACCAAAAACAAATACAACTTATAACATATCTTTATCAGTTCTCTGTTTCTACATGAATCTGCAATCTATACGAAATTTGTACAGAGAAGGACACATCAAAACCCAACAATATTACTGAAAGATCACCATCAAGCAAATTGACATGGAAATGTGTCTGTGTTACGGAAAAGTAAACTAAAGAACAGGTTTGCCTACAAAAGAGTTGTACAGATACTAAAGTTGTATAATTAGCCACAATTTTGAATACATACACTACTCTTTAACCTATGGGGTCTCGGTCTGGTCTTACAAAGAGAGGAAAGGAGAGTATGCACAAGGATACAGATAGAGAACTGGGACAGTGGGACCTGATTAATAAAAAGATAAATTGAACTAATGATGAATACAAGTTTGACGTGGCCAATACCATTTTCAGACTTAAAACACCCTAGACGTTAATATAAGCTAAGCAAGAAAGTATTTACAAGTTAAATACAGATCATTGACAGAATGCAGCACATTTCTTAAGATAACAATTAGCAGCACCACTTACATCATTGCTCCATGAGCCATGGTTTGCTTTTTTAGACGGGTCTTCTTTATTAACTCTTTTGCATTTACTCCCCTCAGCGGATCCCATTTTCTCAGCATCTTCATCATCTTTTGTATTTTTCTCATCATCTGGATTATCTTTCAAGCTTTTTGTCTTTTCATTCAAAGTATCATCACCATTTTCTACTCCATCAAATCCTTGAGCATTCTGGTCCATCTCCTGCTCATCAGCATCATACTCGTTGTTGTCACCCTTGTTGTAAGCTCTCTTGCCCAATGATTGAATAATATAGCTCTTGTGAAGTGCATAATTTTTCTTAGCTCTTTCAGGTCTCAGCCGAGTTGTAACGATTTCCACTTTCCCTAGAGGTCAAAGCAGAGCTTATTTTGCAAAACACATGGACAAGATTAAAAAGTGTACTAGCATGCACTCATCTATTCTTACAAGGATGTATAATCAGTTGTATTGAAGCTCTTATAGCGGACAAATATAATCATTGGAACTGGATCACTAAGATGCAATGGGGAAGAACTAACAAGTGATGCCATTTGATCACAACAACGGTTGTGATTTTAAAGAGCCAACACTAAGTAAAGTTATGATGGCAGAATTAGCTTTTTATTTCTACCAATAACTCTGAATTTTTCTGAAATATAATGGAGTACTACATGTATTAGCACAGATACAGACATTTTGTCTTGTGCGTGAAAAATGGCTTTCATTTTCAGTTAAAAATATATTCCCTGAATATGTGCTGTATATGCAAGTTATGACATCCTTTGAAGTTAATTACACTTATAGTGGAATTCAAACTACCCTTTCAAATGATGAATCCAAATGTCTATCCAGCAAGGGATGTCTTGGTACCAGATGAGGCTTAAGCCTTTAGTAAGGAACATATTGGCCCTCCAATAACCTTTGAATTCACTGTCTGTTTGTTTCACTTTGTCACGGCTGATATAACCACTGAAGTAACCACAATGATAAGGAGAATACAATTCACTTGCAAACAATGGACATCTGGAAATAAACACACTCACCATACTGTGAAAACATATCTGTTCTGTTTATATCCAACTAAAGTAATGTTTTTGCAACATGGCCAACACAATCAACTGGAATCCTAAGCAGAATTCATTGTCATGCTGTTTTCTATCTAAATGAATACTGCCAATCTTCACATATGCTCTGCTGTTGACTAGGAGTATTCTTTGAAAAATTTGTTTTAATTACTTGAAACCTTAGTACTTGTACTAGGAACAACTAGTAATCAGTCAATTATATATATGTACATGCATACATACATACATATATATACATACATACATATATATATCACATACATACATACATACATATACATACATACATATATATTTCGTTTCTTTTATTTAGCGTCGAACGTTCGGGCCGACATACAATAAAAAACTTTGGACAGTTAAGAACAAGGACATTAAATACTCTATCTCCTGGCAAACACTCGCATCTAGCCCCGCATATTGTAGCAACATGGTATACGTGGGTTATCAGATAATTGTTATCATGTAAAGTGACTCTTTCTGAACACAAAATACTTTTAGCTTGATTCAAGTGTACCTCTGTGATCTTGCAGCTTGTACACATCAGATGAATTTGGAACAGATATAGCTCAAATTAAAAACTGACGTTACACCACTAAGCTGAAAGGATAACAGTGATCAGATGGTTAGTCAAAGACAAAATGTTTTAATATGACCATCTTACTTTCTGTTGGTTTTGTCGGAGTCTTCCTGGCCATAAACACATATCCACAGTGACACTGCTTACTGGCTACAGGGAGCTACCGAAAAATAAGAACATGAAACAAAAAGGCTAATACATTAGTAGCACATTTTCTCTAAAGTAACTGTACCACGAAAAACCCAAAATAGAACTTTTGAATAGAAATTCTGAATCTGACCTATTTATCCTCCATATAAAGCAACCTTTTCAATCTTTGTTTGCTGTGATATCATATAAAAGTCATTGACATCTTAATAAATTTTTTCTCCTAATCGTGTTATTACCACAGTTATAAACATTCATATCATGCAATCAGCAATGCTCTCACTTGCAAAAGTAGTCATTAAATCATAGTTAAGTTATTATAACAGTGATATTTACTATTTAAGTGAAAACACTGCATAAACTTTTACAAGTTGCACAAAGACTAGCAATAAAAACTCAGTCCATAGTAGAACTTGGAATAAAAAGAAAGTTAATTGGTTTTGTCAAAATAGGCATAACCAACACTGAGGGTGTTGTCCTGAAAATTGTCCAGGTATTAGCAACATATTTTGCTTATCAGTTGCCATTCTGATGGGACATGTCATATCATTGCTGTTTGCAACTATTAAAATAGTTGAGACGTTAGAGTTGACTATGTCTTTAAGCCTAAACAACCAGTTTTAATGATAAACAATACAACTGAAAGGGAATTAGTGGTATCCAAATCAAAGTTATGACTGGGACAACAATAGCATTTAAGTGAAAGGTGCCAGAGACCAGTTATATTCTATGCATCCATTATGGTTTTTAAGGCAGACTTTCTGGAAAAATGTCCATGTTTAGATGCCCAATTGTACATTTGAAGTTACAATGTTTTGAGAAATTAGTTAATTCATATGCAAAATATGCAACTGGGTTCATCATTTGGTTTAAACAAGATTCAAACCAGGATCTAAGCATAGTCAGATGCACCCATGAAAACTGATAAGCCTTTTTCTTCAACCATGTTGCTGTTGTCATTTGAATGATACCCATCAACTCTCTAGGGTTTTACAAGAGTACGGTATTGGAAGTAAAACAAATGTCACAGAATGTACATTTCTAAATAGTCAAGTTGAAGCCACTGTCCTTGGTGCTGAGATACAATCAACTACACTGGTTTGGATATGTTGAAAGAAGTACATCATGGATCAACAAGTGTACACTTTTGGAGGTTGTTGGTAAAGCAAGCTGTGGGTAGCTGCAAAAAAGGTTGAGATCCATTATTGAAGGGGACCTCAGAAAAAAGAATATCCCTGCTGGTGCACCTCAAGACCACATGCCGTGGAAGAATTTGGTGAAGACTGCTAGTCACACATATGTCTGACATGTCTCAGTGGTGCAAAAAGGATTAACTAACTGACTATACTGTTAGCCTGGATTCACATGATTTGGCAAGAATTTAAATACTTATTCTGCAAATTACAGAATGATATTCCACAGAGTTTACTGTTTTGTGTGAAACATCAAAAGCTTACTTAGTTAGGTTGGGACAAGTGTTGACATGATCGCCAGTAATTGTTCATGAAAAATGAAAAGGCTATAGTTAGTATGTGAGTTTTAACTACAATATTTACAATAAATGAACATTCTGAGCCATATGCAAGTCCAATACCAGCTTCAGACATCAGGAGGCAAAAGCTGTGCCAAAAGCAAAGAGTCCAGAGTGGGACTTGTTCTCCAACACTTGCAATGAGGATGACTCAAGAACCTTTAAGCTCATTAAAAGATCCATCTATTGATCTTACAGGCAATGTTCTTTTTAACTATGCCTGACATCCACTACAATATTCATGGAACTCATAGATGAAAACTCCATAAAAATATCAAAATTGGATGATCCTGTCAAGAAATTTACGAAAGGCAACACTGCTAAGCAATGACACAAGATGATTGTAAGCAAGCAAAGACCACCATTTGAAAAGAAATCTAGTGAACTTTGTGACCTTGAATTTTCAGAAAGACATACTTTTGGTCACGTAAAATAAAAAGATAATAAAAAAACTACAAAAATGACAGTCTTACTCTTATCTTATAGTTTAGTTGCTACTTAAACTGATAAAATAACCTTGATGTTTGTCTTCACAAATTGGTTTTAATGTCATTTTACTTTGCACATGGTACTCAATAACACTGGTGAACAAGAAAAAACTTTTGTTCTGTGCAGGTATCAACTTGGAAAGATTTTAGACAACTTTTATATGCTGATTTCAAAAATATCATCCATTTTGCCCCATTGCGTCAAGTTTCTCCAATTTTGAAAATGTCTTTTTTCTAAACTTCACCAAAATTTTAGCAAAAATCTGTTATTTCGGAAAAATTTTACAATAGCAGAGAAACATTTGCTGTGCTTTGTCTTACATATTTCATATTTTATATTCTATTTAACACCTAGAGATCCATTTTTGTTGGCAAAATTATAGATAGTGTTGCATTGCATATCATGTTGATCCATTCAAATTGACAAATGCGATTCTTTAAGCTGCATAACAAAAAACATAGGAGTACATATTGTATGCAACTAAGAGGAATGGGTCTTTTGTATTCTTTATGTTCTTTATGTTCATGGGGGATGGGGTAAAAATCTTAAATCCTTGCCAGGTGCCATGACCATTTCAGCACAAAGATAACAGAAAATGGAGCAACTCAACATTTTCATTTTAACAAGAATAAAACACAATAAAAAGACATTGTTTGGTTTTGTTAACAACAATTCACAACTTAGCTTTTATTCCATAAAAGAACTGGAATGATTTGGAAGAAATTTTCTTTTTCATGACTGGTGCAAATGGTTTTTATCTGAGTTGTTGCATTTTATACTGCAACAATAGTCTGCTATCATTCGAGCATCCCATCTACCTTGATACCTGAAATCCATTTCTTTAATGTCTTGGAGAAAACGCTCACCTTATTCGTTGCTCACATCACCGCAGTTAGCAGGAAACTTGCGAGATGGTTATACAAGAAGTGGACTTACTCATAATACTCATAATTGCTCCAAGATGCTGATATGCATCCAACATGTTCTGTATGAAGTCTCGAAAATTGGCTGCTCTCTTATTACCAAGGAAATTCGGCACAACTCCAACGAAGCTTTGCCATGCATCAGCTTCAAGTTGATTTATAGAATTTATAAAGTTTGGATCTTGCATTAACGTATATCTGGCCCATCAAAGATTCTTCCTTTGAGTTTCTCAATACTCAGTCCAGGAAGTGATTGGCAAATATATCAAAAGCATTCTCCATCCTTGTCTAAGGCTCTCACAAACTGCTTATATAAAGAGGAGGTAATATTATCCTATCTCTGGTTACCAGGGATTTATTTATAATATTCGAACCCAATGGTTGGTTTTATCGCGACTATCCTAAAAACATAGAAAATGTGGATGCTTTATGTACCCAGATTGCTGTCCGAGCAGGAAATTGACCATTTTCAAATCAACACAGATTTTACAGTTGTGCTTGCTGTATTTTATGCTCTCAAGAACCTGTTTTATTTGCTCGTACTTCTCCTTTAGCCTTGCCGAATGTCCAATGGGAATTGAACCATATGCATTTGTGTTGTGTAACAGCACACACTTTAGGCTTCTTTTTGAGCTGTCAATGAACAAGCGCAAGTTGTTCACATCATAACACTCAATACCAAGTTGCAATAGTGCCGACTCAAAAACATTACAAACAACAACATCCTGCACTTTTCCGAAATATGGAAGAAATTCAAGATCTCTATTCCGATAGAATGTCACTTTCGTGTTTTGTTCAAGTAAATTTCTTTCCTTCAGCCACAATGCAAGCAGCTTAAATTGCAAATTAAATCACTCAGCTCATATTGGTTGTAGGGAATGGGTTCTCTTGAACACCCAACATACTCAGAATCACTCTCAAAAACTATAAACTCATCATCAGATTCACTCTCAGTCGACTCTACCAATACAGGGTCTTTTGTAAGACATGAAACTGAAACAGGAATATCAAGTAACTCTTTAAAAACTGGTATTCATAGTTCATCAGAATGAAGAATCAGCCTTCTAGCTGAAGGAATCGATGGATAGAGAATGTTTTTTTTATCGTTTTTGTTAAAGCCAACTAAGTTCATCATGCAGAAGTAGTAATCATCAACATTGCACAAAGACAAAAACATCTGGTGCCTTTTGGCCTGAACACAACTATGAGGTGTGTGTTTGTGTGTCTGGACTTATTTGTTTGTCACAGTTTGTGTATGTGAAAATGAAAACGCAAACACACAACTGAGTTGGGAACACTTTGATATTGTGTAATTTTTGACCACAAAACAGTTTTGTCCTTTTTCATTGCCCTCGGCAAAATTCTGCTGACTCTTAAAGCATAAAAAATGCCTAAGCGATCACATTGGCACCAGTGAATGCAGACACTAATTTCCAGTGCTGATTGTAAAGATTTTTTGCATAAAACATGACACCTGCACAAAAAAATTGACAAGGAGGGGGAAATGGATGGTATTTTTGAAATCAGCACCCCAAAATTAGCTAAGAGTGATGTGTCTTGATCCTGGCATAAAAATTGTGTTGACCAGTGTAATAATTACAAGTTTTCTAAGACAGTCCCCTAATCACATAACAACCCTTAACTATTGTTTCGATTTTAAAAATACTGTACAAATTGCAGCAAACGTTTTAAAGCCAGAATTTGCCTTTTTATCAAAAACAAAATAAAAGAATGCTGAGATATAAACGTATTATGGCAGAAAAGAGAATTGAAGCAGCAGGATACTTACACAACTTGATGATTTTAAGACGTTTGATTTATATAAACAAAATGCTTTCAAAAGTTCCCCCGGGACTTATACTGTTAAAATTCTTAGATTCAGTCTCTGATTTGAAAATGCATGCAAATAAACTGAAATTAAATCTTACACATACATAAAAGAGGTGTAAAACATTTGTCCTCCCAAGTAACAACACCAAGAAATATACTTATAACCAACATCAAGACCACAAACAATTAAAGGAAGTTTTTAAAAAAACCTGACAAGAACTAAGGCCTAATTAGATATCTATTTTAGTCAAGCTTTGTTATCCAAAACCTAACACAAACTCAACAAAAGAGTGTCTCCAATTTATGCATCACATTTTGTGTCGCATTTCAACTATATTCAGAAAATGGTTTTGATTTTTGAGGGCAAACACATTGCACATGCATTTTTAGCTAGACATTGTAAAAGTTTGGACTAAGAATTGAATCAGTAGAATTTGACTTTACATAAATCCATTGTCTAAAGCCAAGTTGTTCATGTGTCATAATCTTACAATGCATCATTTTTCAAGCAACCAATACAGCTATGACCTACAGAAGTAACTGTACTTTTCAAAGCTATCTATATGCAATTCTAAATATAGGTGATTATACTTGTCTTATTATATATTTTATAAAATTAATGAAAAGTTTTCCAATATATTTAATATCCCAATTAAACATATTGCCATTGAAGATATCAATTTTTTGTTAGTAACTAGCTGATGTCCAGTTTCTTCAATTACACTTCCGTTGCACATATTTTTAGATTGAGAAACAGTACACGAAAAATTTTCTACAGTAACAACAAGACAACAGCAAACTGACAGATAAAGTTTACCTGTTTGCTTATTGTAATTTTGCTAACACTTGCGATAAATTTTAAAATGATCAATACAAAATACAATTAATCATTCATGTCCATCAAATAGATATAATTTTTTTTCAAAAATAATCACTTTCAAATGTTTAACACATTCATGACCATGTCAGAAATTTCATCTCAAGTGTCTTTCTTAGGACTATTGTCATTAGCAAGTAAGATTAAGAGCATTGGTTCATCAAACTTGTTCATATTTGAGGTGTGGTTTTGAAAACTGTGAATGTCCCATATATGGGATGCTGGGCACGATTGGGTGTCTGTTGTTTGTGCGATTTATTTTCGGTTAAGTCATATTAACTCGCAATCGAAATATTTCTTGTGATGTTCTGTGCTGATTCAGATACTTCACAAGGTTCTCATAACAGACTTATTTTACATTCATTATTAAAAAAATCATATTTTTACGACTTTGATGCTATATTAGCAAATCATTTTTGTTTTCAGGTACACATATGAAAAATCCGGAAAGAACAGTGTATATTACAAAATAAAATTTTCATCAGCTGTATTTTAGCTGTCTGAAGGTTGCTCATTTGGGTCATCTTTCTGGTGAGTGGGGTAAAATTAGCATTTTATGGTAATATTTCCTTTGCAGAGTTTGAACACTATGAAAAACATAGTTGGGGCATATCAATATCATATGATAATACTTTTCACACAATAAGAATGAAAATCTGAAAAACTGTCAATGTGTAGTCCAACTTGACATTTGACACAAATCACTTTTGCCTTTGCACCACAATTGGTACACCTTCTTTTTGTGGGGTTACTTTGAGGGTAATGAGGAACACCATCTAGTCTCAAAGCATCTGGAAATTTACTGCGACTGCACATCCCCAATTGAAAAGATGGCCTGGCCCTTGAACAATATTTCAACGCATAAGTTTTCACCACTTCTCTGCGAAAGGCTAGCAAGTCTAAAGGTTTGATTTTGTTTGCATCTAAAGCTTTATACAGAATCCAGGAATTTTGAATGACTGCACCAGGCATGAATATGAAAAACGGAACCCACCATTTCTTGGACTGAACACAGATCTTGTAATAACTGATATTCTGATCCATTCTGCCCACCCGAAAAACCAACAATTTGTTTGCAGTGTCATACTTGAAATCCATTTCTCCCTTTTCTTTCTTTTTCATTGGCTTTGCCTCCTCCAAAGGGCATTTTTCTGTTCTATTGGCTCTCAGAGTTACGATGGCACTGAATCCCTTTTCATCAAGACACTGGAACAATTTCAATGAGGTGAACAAGTTGTCAAAACTTAAACTGAATGATGTGTTCTAAGGTAAAACTGATGTCAGCTTTGTGACAACTGTTCCATCAAGCCCAAGGTTTCGATTAATGTCTCCTCTGCCACAATAGGGATCACATTGGATTAGATAACCCAATCTTGTGCAAAGGCACTAAAGCTTGTACCCAAATTTAATAGGCTTGCCTTTCAAAAATTGTTTAGCAGAATGTGTTCCAAATTAAGGTATCATGGCTTCAGTGACACAGAGATGTTGTTCGATGCTAAAATTTTGAAGAAATCTTTCATTCATCATGTCATAGAAAGGTCGAATTTTAGACAGTTTATCATTAGGACTATGATTTGCCTTGTCAGCTAAATGAAGATACTGCAGAATTTCTCCAAACCTCTTTCTTGTCATCATATTAGTGATAAATTGATTTGAAACGTCTCAACTGAGTTCCCAAAACATCCTTCTTCAAAGTACTGGTGCGTATCCACTGATCAAAAGGATTGTCAGAAAAGCTCGAAATTCTTCTGGTGTCACTGAAAAAGGAGTGCAATTTCCTGGAAGGAAAAATTATGAATGCTATGCTTGTGCATATCAGCACATATTCCATAACTTTCTTGCAATTGGGGGTGTTTGCTTTTAAGATTTTGGAGTTCAATTTGTCTTTATTGAAGAACCTCGATGATACCAAACATGCTATCTTTTTGGTCAGGTCACTGCATCACAGATTATGGATGCATGCATTTGAGTCCTATGATGGAGTTTAAGTTATTTTTGCAATATTGTCGAAATTTGTGTAGGCTTTTATGATTCAATTTCGTTTGGTATTGATTTACCTGGAAGGAATTAAATAATATGCTTCCAAAGTATTAAATCCTAAAAATTTCTAAATTAAAAAAACATGCACACAATCAGTCCCAATGTCCCATATTTGGGATGCACACACAAATGGGTCCATAAAATGGATAATTAACAATTATTTCATAGTGTTTAAAATTTTTAGATGTAATAGTAGTTGGTTGATATATTTAGGATGTTTGATATTTTTTCCAGACATCTCTTCAAAAGCAAGTGTCAATTAAAATATGTGCTTTTGGAAAGAAAACAAAAATGTGATAACACTAATGCTGGCACCTGTCAATCCACTAATTTTTCAGGAAGGTCAAATATAAATCCAAATAGTTACATTAGAAAGACAATTTCTCACACAGAAGAAACGGATTGTGTTGAAAATCAAGTTTTCTTGAAAAAGACTAAAGTGAACGGTCCCATTTATGGGACAAAGTCATTAATGAGTTAAAAATAATTTTCCAGAAGTTATGGAAAAAAATTTTTTTAAATTTATTTTAAAACTAAAAAATACTTTTATATATATGTTAACACTGTTATTTCTTTGGCCTTCTTGGAGTTCTTTAACTTAGGAGAAAAAATAACAATACAATTTTCAGAATGCTAGTACACTACAACACCTAAAATAAGGTCTAGTTAGGAACATTGTCGACTAAAGAAAATTAGTTTCACACTTTCCTTGAACTGCTTAGAAATTATCAAGAATCAAGTGTGATTCATGTTATTCGTTAGATGAAATCTCAAATTTGTTCAGTCGAATCCCAATATAGCTGTCATACAGAATCCATTTCTTATGTTTACGCTGGATTTCTGTAAATATGTAATACGTCCGTCCGCAAAGTTATATTAGAAGTGTCGAATAAAACCATTACTAATCATTTCTCTTTATCTTACATTTAGAATGCCATACATTTTTTGGCAATACTTAAATTGGATTCCAAGGTAATTCTCTCGTCAAACAAGGACAACCAGCTCTCATGAATGACCCCATCCTCCAATGTTTCTATCAAGAGCAATTAAAACTAATCAACGCTGAACCTGAATAGTTGAATTTTTTACCTCCGATCGACTACCTTGCATTTCAATAATTATTTGTCAAACTAAATTTTTCATTTTTCTACCGAACTTAATACGTTAATGCCTTCCATAAATCTCTGTGTATGTACAAGCTACTTTAAATTTAAAGATAAAATTTTGAAAGATAATTAATGTTTCTCAAATGCGAAGTAAGTCTGA
Source organism: Chironex yamaguchii (assembly GCA_024741275.1). Classification (NCBI taxonomy): domain Eukaryota; kingdom Metazoa; phylum Cnidaria; class Cubozoa; order Chirodropida; family Chirodropidae; genus Chironex; species Chironex yamaguchii. Next base: position 10,451 of record JANTCA010014589.1, on the reverse strand, counting down.
TGAAGCTCAGTGCTTTAGATTAAAAAACGTATGATAAAGAATGAAACCTACCGCAAGCAGAGACAGTAGCCACAAATAGAACAAGTTTAGGTCAATCCTCATTTCAAGAACATGTTTTACTTTTAGTACACTTTCATGTGAATTAAACTTTAAGTTAGACTAGAAGTACGTTACCATGGTGTCATTTCTCAAACGAACACCAGTTCAAATAATCCTTGTTTCTCTCTACCTCACGGGCTAAGCCTAAACAGTATCCCGATATCTTCTAAATATTAAGATAACCTTTCTTTTTAAAACAGAGTCAATTATCCCACGATCTCTATTCTGATAAACCATTCTGTATGTCAATTCTAAACTAGAATTATGCTGTATTGAAAAGTTCAAATACATATGTAACGACATTTAATTAACAAAATATTTAAATCTGATTTAAAAGCTTACCATGTCATTGCATCGAGGGCACGTTTTGTGTACCATGTGTAAGTCTGCTTCAACAAGACCAGAAAATACAGCACAAGCTACATATCACACAGAAAAACCGTTCTTCAAAGATTAGCGTGGGGCCTTCCCACGTCCGCCATACTTAACACTGAAAGAGAAACAAACCAAGATAATCACAGGGAACCAAGAGAAGCATTTGAGAAACTGTCATGAGTGAATGACAATAAATTAAATTAATTTAAGAACTGGTTGAGTTTTAAAGTTCATCTACACGAGGGCAAAAAACAGACTTTTCTAAATGTTTTTAGAGGATTACGTCCCATCACTTTATTCGTAATTGTCGTAGTTTTGCCTTTGACCATTTCTGCACAATACTGTGTAGACTGAAATCTTTTTTAGTGCCAGCAACATTGAATCATATCCTCTTGTTGCAGATTTTTTCTCAAAATCTTTGTTTTCTTTGTGATTAAGCGCATAAAAATTAGCCAAAAGATAAAGTCAAAAGTGACCAAATTTTTCTTTATGGCATTTCCCTTATTTTTCACTTTCATTTCACCAACTTCATCACTGATTATTTTCTTAATAGCTGGAGCAATGTTGTCTAAACATCGCTATGCATCTTCAATTGACTCCGAACGGTAAACCCAATGTGTTTTCGATAAGCTCCTTAGCTTAAGAAAATTTTCTACATCTTGAACTGCATCCATGAACACTTCATTCCTTTTACAACTTGCGTTGAACAAAACAAAAATTTATTCAAGCAATCCATACATGCAAGTGACGAGGGGGGCTTCTTTGGCACAGTTTTTATTTAAATGTATTTGATCTATGGACTTGGCAAGGTATGTGGGTAACCGGTCACTCTAGTTGGTACTATAAGAGTTTCTGGGCACCTCTTATTCTTCCAGCCAATGAAGAAGCAAAATCATAGGTGCTGTTATTGCTTTAGATGTGATTTTCCTTTTGAGCAATTAATTAATGTGCTTAAAGGTTAAAAGCTTATAATCTTTAAGTCCTTATCGAGTAACGCCCCCCATTGAAAAGCTGTTACAATATCTCAGCAATAAAAGCACTAGAACCTGCCCTGCACAAGAAAGCTTTGTCCTACGATAAAGCAGTTTTTATTGAGTGACTCCTGTGACCATCTAGCTGGGGAAATGTGAATGAAAAACTTTTTGTAAATTTTCTTCATAACAAAAACGCGACATCCGTTTATAGGAAATATGCTCCGCAGAAGTAGATTTTGCCATGAAAAAAGAGGCTTTATTCATAGCCTGGTGTGAGCCACTCCCATACTCTCTCAAGTGACATACCTGTCTGTACCCGTGTAGATGGCTATTTTTAGCAACTTGTCCTGAGGAAGATTCTGTGAGATTACTAAAACAGCTACTTGGGTAAGTTGAACACTTCTATGAGATCCTCAATGTTTATATATCTATTGCTTCACTAATCCTTGCTGTCATCATAAATTAAATTTTTCTACAAATAAATGAAAAATATTGAGGATGGGATTTTTTGAATGGAGCTAAAAAGTGTGACTGGGACTGCAGCTTGTATTTGTGGTTATTGACTCAGTGATAACAGATCAAAAGTTGATGAGCTGAGAGCAGTTGATGGACCCTATTGCTATAAATTAGAACATTCCAAGTCAGAGACTCGTTACTTTGATAATTAAATTATTCGACGTCCTGATTCCCAACGACTTAGTCATGTTTTAATCTCTCGTGTAGATGGGCCCTTCGTAATGCCTCGCAGCAGCACTTTTTCATCCACAATTAGGGTTAACCACCATGAAACAGGAGGACTTGCCATCTCAACTGTTATCATTCCAATAGAGTGCCTGTGACAAATCTAAGCTAGCACAGGGTTTCATATTGGAGAATGACAGGTAGATAACTAGCTATAAATATTGTCCATGACTTATCCAACAGCTCAGTGCAAATCTGAATAAAATGTGATAACGTTTATCTGATTGGTGTGGGATTATTTATTGCTCTAAATGTCTTAAGATCTAGTGTGATATTCTATGATATTAATCCTTTATTTTTGTAAAGAAATTCTGCTTGTTTATTATGCTAAATTTATTAATAACTTTTCGGTACCAGTGGGCCATGTCATCATATTAGTAGGTGCATTCCCAGGTTTTATACCTTCTTCTATTACATTTATGGTTGATAAACGGTATATCACCGATGCTGCTCAGGGCAGAGTCTACTTATCTACTATGGAATCCTATGATGAGTTATTCATACAAAAGCAGGCAGGCATTCCTTACATCCAGTTCTTGACTCTCAATCGTTCGATTTCTCATCCACCCAAATGTAATGTATTACGATGTCATCTCCATCGTTTTCAATTTTTAATTCTGCCTCTGACTGACCATGGTTAGCTTTTTTATCTTTACTGTGTTGTCCTTTCAGCTAGCTACCTGCTCTTGTTTTCGGTATTTTTTTCCTTCTTTTAACATTTAATTCCTACATATTTCTTGGCCACCTCATTCAGCGACTATTACGTTTTAATCTTTTCTTCTTTTTCTTTCTGTGTCTCCTTTCATATATTGACTTGTGTCTAGCGTAGAAGACTCGTATGTTGTGCACTTTGCTAACTTCGAAGACTTATGTGTACATTTTATGCTCACCTCCCAAATTTTTCCTCAGTAAACAGTCCAATCAGTCTATTCCTTACTTCTCTAGATCGTACCCATCTTTTACGTCTTCCTCTCCAAAAGCGTCAATTAATCCTACGGTAACTTCACTCCCCTGCGGACTCTGTCCCACATGTTAAAGGTCATTACCTTATTATTATCTACGCCCACAGTTTTCTCAATACGCATTTTTTCATAGTGTTCCAGTGATGTATTTTGATAGTCCAGCACCGTAGCTTACATTGAACGTTATTGTGTCATTGAGCGTTTTTGTGTAAAAATACAAATTATATGGTCTTAGCATAACACCAATTTATTTGCAGTTGCAATGGTGTTTTTTTTTAGTAAATAGTTCTTTTAGTGCCTCGATCAAGACAGGTTATATTTCCAACTCTGTTAACACCGAGTCAAAGCGTCATTAAGGGTTTTATGGCGAACCTTTCATAGAAGTTTGGACATGCCACTTGGGATAGATGATTAGCTTACATTGAACGTTATTGTGTCATTGAGCGTTTTTGTGTAAAAATACAAATTATATGGTCTTAGCATAACACC
>JANTCA010014578.1:0-25909 GCA_024741275.1 Chironex yamaguchii | reverse complement strand
ACGCATCATCGACATTACTCTCCCATGGCACTGTTAGTTCAACCAGTTTTACAACTTTCCTTTCTTCACACCACAAATCCTAGCTAACTTCCAGCAAAGAACTCTTTACAACTTTGTAACTCTATACAACGTTTACATCTGTCCTTAGGAATCGTATTTGTAACTATTTAAAAAAGAATAATTTTATTGAAACTTCTATCCAAATGGCTTTTTACGTGTTTGTCTGGCTGCTTTGAACACATACCTCGTTTGGCTCATGTACTCAGGCGAGAACGTTAAACAAAAATGAGTATTTAAGTTTTTAAAAATACTTTTGATGATGTTGATCATACTTATTACATTTTGTAATACATCCATATTCCTTAAGACACAAAGTAATTAACAATCTGCACGTTTCGCTCCATTTACTTGATACGATTTCAAAAGCGATTTTCCATTGGAAGTGAGGTTTACACGGAGACTGCCACAGCCTCTTAATTCTCAGCCTGTTAATTAGCCTTTTACGACTTGGTGCACTTGGAGCCGGATGACGTTACTTGTTGATAAAGGCATGACATTTGGAATGATAAAATTCGGTACCTTGTCCAAGCAGTGTTTGCCAAAATCTTTTGTAAATGGTAGATCGATCCCATAAGTCACAATTGGTAAATGTTTTCGATATCTTGGACGCTACTTCAATTTTCAAGCTGATATTCAACACCAAAAAGTTGGTTGATAGATTTGATAAAGTTTGAAATAAAATTTACTCTCTCCCATAACATGTTAAAGATATACTTTTTTGTATAATTGCTATTTCCTACTCAAAATATGATGGTATTTAATAATTTGTGATCTTGGTATTACTTGGATTAAATCTGTACTTGACGCGAAATGTCACAATTAATTTCGAAGATGGTTTAAACTTCTACCAAGTTGCACCCTTGATATTGCTTTTATGAGCAAGACAAAGTTTGGTCTTAAATTTACAAAATGTCAAATAATTACGAGGAAAAAAATTACGAAATGCAAGTGACCTTGATATTCACGATGTCTGGTGCTTCTAAATTTGCAAATCTTCAATATGATCGGTTTCAAAGTACTAAATCAGTGATCAAAGAATTTCATGATCAAAACGAATCTAATGTTCTCAATACTTGAACATCACTAGATTTCGTTGTTAAAATAATGGTCAACCTTTGTCCTCATAAGCATTTAAGTATTTTGCATAAAATATTTTGTCACCTCGCAGTAACTAATTTGACTATTCATTACTTGAACAATAGTCTTCCTACCTTAAAGAATTTTTATCTTTTGACGAAAAATAAACGACCTTTTATTCTCCTTGTATCTCAATTCTCAAACTTTGCAACGCGTAGATTCTGCCTGGCCTGTACACTTGAATCAAAACTGTTACAACTGGCAACACATGATTCAGATTTAAGAATGATTACTAACTTTCTTCTATCTTCAAATAAAGATCTGAAAATCTTCATCGACATTGATGATTTCTTGTCACCAAGTTTGATATCTGGAGATAGCCCACATCCTGATATGCTAATTCAGTATAAAAATTCATTGGATGTACTGGAATTAGCTGTTGAACTTGTAACAAATCTTAATTCAATTTATCAGAATAAATGAAACAAAGCCGGTTGTGAAGCTCTTGCTATAATGCTTGGTTTATTATTTTAAGTATGAGTCCAGTCGGACGGATAGCAAAGCATAGTGTCGGTTTCGTGGATGTGTTGAACCACCTGATGACTGATAATCGTAATTAATTGTTACATAAATGATTGGTTGTAGACTGAAATCTGATTAAATTGGAAGTTTATTAAAATTTTCTTTGTGTGTTGTACCATTTGCGCTGTGGGTTGACGTCGCAATCCACTGCGGTTACACAACGTGGTAACTCTGAGGACTAGCCCGTACCAAGTAAGCTTTGATATATATGTACAAAAAGGTTGTATTTTGTTAGCAGTGTATTTGAAAGTATAGTTATTGTCTGTTTTGTGTTGCTGTTATTATAAATGTTCGTAGCAATGTAGTTTATGTTTTCTAACTTTAAATTATAGACATGTCTGTAGAGGTTGAAGGACAAGCCTGTACTGATCCTAAAGCTATTTTGAAAGACTCGGTGTTGTCAGGGTTAGTAAACATTCATAATTTACATTTTGTAATGGGAGCGCAATTACATAACATTGATGAACGTGTTGTTTTACGTGATGAAAATACATTCACATGATTCCAAACGTGAAGAGTGGACAATGATAGAATAAGTAATTAATGAAGCATTGTTCAAATAATCAAACAATAAAAAAGCTATTGTACGGTAACTTAGCCCGAAACTTTCTCCTCCTCAAATTTCTCTGCGTTATACCAAGTCTTTTTCAACTTGATTGTAAGCTCACTTAAATTCGGCAGACTATTCTACGTCATATTGTTATGGGTGGGTCGTGTAGTTGCTATTGTTATGGCCGTCTAGAGCCTTTCAGAAAATGTACGTCTAGAACCTTCTAGAAAGTGTTAAGTATATCTTTAACCTTCTAGAAACCTTCCCTGTGCTGCAGGAACAATGCTGATGCAATATTTACATGAAGCTTGTAAAAAGTTCCGTTCTATTCTATTTAATTCTAAAAGCTTCTAGAATGTTCTATAGCTTTCTACACTGTTCTGGAAAGTTCTACAGGCTTCTAGATGGATTTGTATATAAGCTATATAACCTGGAAAAGCAGTTGCCTTACAAGAATTTCACTCCTTTGGTTAAAGGTGAATGTAATTAAGCGTTGATGAAATATGGGCACAGAAAGATCTCAGTCTGTAAAGAGACTTATACTACTGGAAGATAATACTGGAATTTGTATATCACAACTTAGTATTTGACGTTCTCCATCTAGCTTACATATGCTCTCAGTTCGCCATTAGTGAACCTTATTAACCCTGCCTGCATTTTGTGTACTACAGTGTTAGAGATACGACAGAGATACGTTCATACCCATTCCATCGCCACTTTTCATCGTTAAGTATTTAGTGATTTGAAACATTGGAGTATTTTTTAATTTTGGGACACCGTTAAAGTCACTTGGTCTCAAACGTCTCGTGTGTCTTGTCCTTTCCGTAAATCTGGAGACACGCTAGTCACTTTTAACTGATTAGACATCTTTTCAAGTAAAGACTCGGCCACCATTACAGTTATAAAGGGTTTCCTAGAATGTCGTCAAATTTGTTTGCACGTGCAGTTAATGATGAGCACAATCTTTATCGTGGCGCATCAGTACAAACATCCTGATAAGAAATTTTGGACCGGTCCCATACTGATAATTCTTTAACCGACGGTCTCATTTGATTACTCAAAAGTTAGCAATTTCCTAACTTTTCCTTTGCTTTTATTTGAAGAAAAACTAAATGCACATATATGGGATCAGACAGAACAAAACGAACCTTTTGAGTCCCGAGAGCCATCTGGTGCTATCAAGATGCAAGTATTCTCCGAACAATTGTGTCATGCCGATTCATACTTCGAGAAAAAAAAACCAATGGTACCCTTCACCTATCCAGTGGGTAAATGAAAGCGGTATTTGTATACAGTTAATATTTTCCCTGTATTTCCTAGCCACATTTCAACATTCTAATCCTCATCTAACCAGCGCTGTAGTTTATCAAAGATCAGACTTTGCATCAGAAAGCTAGCACTTTGATATACGCAGCATTTGGAGCACTATACTAGTCGATGCGTGTAAGCTTTTCAACCTGTTCTATGAAGTGTAAGCTTGTTTATGCTTCTTGACTGTCACAGTACAGGGTAAACGCATCAAAATTTTGAAATGCTGCTGAAAGTTTCTGTTTAATCTTGCTTATAAGAAGGTGGGGTGTTCATCTGTTTCGAGTACAAGAATTAATAACTTCGGAGTCTCCTATCCAGTACCAGAAATTCCAGCACATAACGATGGAATTTGTCCAAGAAGCACAAAGTTAGTATGTTAAGCATAATGTTATAAAATTCATTTTAACTGGATGTTATCAAATGGCTACTATTTAGGGGTTAAGGTAAAAAATACAGTACCATTTGAGGCTGATTTTAAAATTTGGCCTTGGCCTTCTTTGACCTTGACCCTCTTTAAACTCGATTATACCCCCCTGTCAGGCCATAATGAGAGTACCCCCATTAAATAACCGCATTTTTTGGTGTGTCGAAACGAGTGGAGTCGGAGTGAAGGTAGGTGTGTGCGAGTCTGTCGGTTTGTAGTAGATGGATATAGCTATGCATATGTCCATTATTGCGAGTGGAAGATCGAGGAATGAAAGAAAATTTTCGGAGATGAAGCATGTGCATTTGATTCCAAGATTGAAATTGTCAACGTTTGCCAGGAAGCATTCTAATTTACCCAGTGATAGGGTTATTGTAAAGCAACATTGTAGATATATTGTTTATAAGTTTCGGCATGTTTCAACCATATGTGCTAGGTAGTTTTGCCTAAAAAGCCATCTACAACCAAATATCTGTAACTTGCATTGTCCATTGCAGCACCTACAATTCGGATAACAGAATTGAAGAAAAAACTGTTAAGCGTCAAAGCAAGTTTAACAAATTACTTCAGAACATCGATTTGGGAGTATTTGGAGCTTGTAAGGGAAACAAAATTTCGTAAGGCAATACGTCTTATTTTTAGGTATGTTAGTGTTAGTGTAGAGTGGACTGATGTTACCAGTGAACAGAGGAGGGAAATTGTTAGAGTTGCAATAAATGGGTCTTCAGATCAAACCATCTGGAACGAAGGCTATTTTTCTCCATCTGTCCGATCCACAAGTTTGGTTAATCAGGATATACATTGAGGTGGTTGCAGGGATGGTGCTTTGGGGTGTCATAAGGGACAGCTATCCCCCCATAAAAAGTCCCTAATGATACCCCGTCAGCAGCAAAATACATAGAAAGAAAATGTTGGCACTTGGACCTGCCAACATGAAGACTGTGTTGAAAAACCGTCATCCAATCGAATTATATTAGAATATGAAATGCACTAAATAAGATTAAATACCTAGACATTGATATATGCATTTCCATGGATCTTTTGTTTACTACAATAACCGTTTCAAATACTTGATGATTTGTTTACATGTTTTATTTGGGATTACATATAGTTGATTTCATTTATGATAATCAACGTGACCATGTTTTTTAATAAAAGCAAATATATAAATTTAAAAGAGATATGCAATGGAGTTCTGTCATCAATATTTTGGAAATCTTTGGCACTTAAGCTCTTCTGATGTAGGCAGATCATGTCTTGGCCACCAATGCCACTCTTGGCTGACTGATTTTTTCATGTCTCTTTTTTCGATCATAAGCAACGAATGCTTTTTTGACAGACGACATAGATGCTCGGGTCGATAAGGCAGCCTGCCCTTCTGTCAGCCTAAAAAGCATGCCTTTAGCACAAAGAAACTCAAAGATTTACAACGCACTGGTTATCGGTAGATCGGTTTTACTTTACCCATTAGAGACATGAGCTATAAATGAACAGAAGTTCGAAAGCAGGGAAGGCTCTTAACATCAGTAGTGTTTTGTATGCTTACGGCTCTTGGCATGCCTTCTCCTGCATTCAACAAAGACTTCTAATGGCATGAAAATGAACGTTACCTATTTGACCTCCATTTGTACGTAATAACTTAGGTACGTTTTCACCGTCAGCCAGTGGTCACACGAGAGCTCGATGATAACGATAACTCCAGACAGCACAAGTACATTGAACCTTTTCTGAAATGGTGTCCTTACAATAAGTAAATTTGTTAAATTTCTATTTTTAATCCTACGAAGCCTTTTTTTTTCTGCACCTTAGAATTACGCCTGCTGGTAGTTCACTGGGACGAAGACCAGGTGGAGCAAAGATAGGCTTTCATAGGGCAGACTGGGGCCTAAGAAGTAGTAGACGCGACAAAGGACAAGGAAGAGGAGCAGGTAGGGGAAAAGCAAAGGAAAGGAAAATGGGCCATGTTCATGGCAGCAAGGACTTTTCGTCGACTATTTCTGATACTGATAACAAACGACCACTGGATGCAACGGGATTATGTAGCGCAGCTAGGTCGTCAATTAAAATCAACGGTGTGGAGTACAGTAAACAGCAACAAGGTCATAATGTAGTAGCTGTAAATGCCAGAAATGGCAAGGTGTATAGCAGGGCGTATTTTGCAACAAATGTTGACATACTGGCTGGTTATAGTCTAAAACAATATATTTCAAATTTACCTGCGTACACGGTATTTGCAATAGCAACTCAGGTGAGTGTGACTTGTGAGCGAATATTTGGTTGCAACCATGAAAATTAATTTAATATATAGATGAAGTTTACAAAATGTGAGGAAGGTATGCTAAACTAATGCTCCTGTGGCTACCTGTTAAGATAGTTATTATATTTATAATGCAATAATTCTAATCAGCTTCCGGTTTTCGTACGATTGCCTGATGTATTGCTACGGATAAGTAACCCGATAAACAGAAATGGCATCAACAGCCCATGTACATCTGTGTGATTTATAGCAGTTATCAGTTGTAACTGTTACGCAAACCGTTTAAGGTTTCCTTTAATTCCATATACAAGTCGACAGTGCGGTCTTATGTTATGAACAGAAATTAAGGTATGACCATGATAACCGAGTCGTCGAATCCGGGTCTCACGAATGCACATGCCGCTTGTGCAGCGTTTACACCAATAGACACACCCAGTAACAGGGGTAGGCAATCGGGGTTGAATGACTAATATTCTTTTGACCGTACCTGTTGATCTGTTTAGCTCAGTGGGAAAGACGTCAGATTTACGGTGGTGAAACCGGGTTTGACGCCCATGTGGTCATATTCATGCCTAAAGTTCTGCTCTTATGGTTCTTTTACTATACCAATCTTCAAAACTTCGCTTTTTACTGTTATATGCAATGTTATATGTGAGCGGTTGTTTTGGATCGTTACAATGATGTCATTAGTTGCTTTGTTCTTTGTCCAGGGACGTGCAGACTACAGTCACCTGCTGTCGTCTGATTCGTACTTTCCGCCTCGTGGTGGGTCTCTGGCAATAATTGCGTACAAGGGAACACAAAAAATTGAGTGGATAAGAAGAGTGGTGAAGAAGGGTGGCCAAGGGCCCTCACGACTTAATGCTGGCGTTAATTTGGTTCATACCACTAAGACAACTAGGAAAATTGGTAAGCTATAATATTAATGAAACTTTTAACTTGTCGAGAACATTCGAACAAAAGGAAATTATTCAACATATTGATACAGTTATACTGAAGTGTACGTTTCTTTGTAATGTTCCCGTTATCTTTTATTTTGTAAACATGGTAATTTTTCATTTCTCCATGATTTTTGCATCCCTAACGAAAGACACATCGCTCTGTAATGGCCTGCAATAAACTTGTATCAAACCAAAATGAGTTACCAGCCGACAATGTTGTTTCGATGGTGTTTAAAAATTATGCTTGAAGCATGGTTGCATTTCTCGATATTTTTTGGAGCATATTCGATTCTGAGCGTAGCTGATTCCGTTGCCAGGGTTAGAGAATTTACTAGAAAGTGAGCTCTTTAGGAGAGTGGGCTACCGTTACCTTCTTTCACCAATGGTATTTTGAGTGTGGTGACGCGGGTTTGAACTCGCCATCTCTCGCTTGCAAGATTGTCACTATACTACGGCGCTTTTCTCGATATTACAACATTTTTAACGCGTGTGAAGAAGATAGATAAGCCACTTGAACGTGTATTTTTATTCATAAATTTAGTAAGGGTAAGCCTTGACTTTGCACTATTAGAATCTTCCTTAACCTTATAAAATGTCGATTTCATTTTTAGTTCTCCTGAACAAAGATACATTTAGTGGCAGAACGTTTCTTCCCATACCATCGCGATATAGTGCTTTGTTAAACTTCGGTCTCACTGATTTCACTATCATGGCTTGGATCCGTACAAGTAAAGATGGTACTATTATATCAAAAACTGGCAAAAGTAAGCAATATCAACCAGAGATAAGAGCAATCTATATTGAAGGTGGGAAAGTCACAGTCAGACTGGGAAGACAGTTACTCATGAGTGCATCAACAAGTGTCAATGACATGAGATGGCATCACGTAGCTCTTCTAGCTTACGGACAAATGAAGCCGACCAGGTAAGCACTTTTTATTGTAACTGCGTCTGTCAGTTTTTAGTTGGCCTATACATTCTTGTGTAAAGAGATACTCCCGTTTATTCTAAGCACCCCCGTTTTATTGTGGACCTCGAGTAAGAAGTCTACTTTTTTCTGGAGGCTAAAATCGAGACAAACCCCTGGAAACTCTCACTTGATCTATGCATCATGTCAGAAGTTTTAGGCGCCTGTGAAAAATATAGTGGCAGGATTTTATTTTTTAAAATTCATTTAATATTCAGCTGTCCCTGCTACAGAGATTAGAATGGATTTAAACCAACTAGGTAATGTCGTCTTAGTCGATTTCTAGTTATTTCTGCTTTTATTAATAACAGATAATTTAGCTGATGGGTGTTTAAGGTTCTAAAAGCCTTAGTGTAATTGTAATTCTAAAGATTTTGATCCTTTAATTGAAAATGCAATTACATGAAACGAAAAAACCTTAGAATAACTCCGTTTGTGTCCTTAACAACATTTAGCGCAAATACGAATTATATTTATATCTCTCGTTGCCTCTTTTAACATAAAGTTCTGTGTTGCCTAAATCAACAATATTATTTTCGGTTGATACTATTTTTTTAATTCACTATCCACACCTTGGTTCTAGAGCCGTGTTATACATTGATGGTACAAAAGAAGTCGAGAAGACATACGTCCCAAGTGCAGACCCAACAGATTATAATGTGAAAATTGGATACACGGTTGAGCTCTTTCCTTCCGTATCGGCGTTTACAGGGGACTTAAGAAATGTTTTTTACTTTGACGCCATTGTTGACATCAGTGTCTTAAAGGAAGCTTTAACAAAAGTACCATTTTAGGATAATGTGCCTGCAAGTAGCCGATTTGCTTGATGGACACACTTCACATGACATACTTAATTTTGTATTAGGTTTACAGGTGACTGACTGTGAAAGCATGTTTAAATAGGTTGTATCAACTGAAGGTTGACATTAAGGTCGTTGGCTACTTCGTTGTCAGGCCTGTTTTAGTATGTGCTGTTTTTTGAAGACGTTGAGTTTATCTTGAAGTAGGGAACTTTTACTGTAAGAACTTATGATGTATAAAACACTACATTTTCAAAATCAGTGTCAGTGTATTTAAGAAATTCTTTATTCTCAAATATTTAAATGCCGCTGACTCAAGAGTCAAGATAGCTTTGTTTCACGAACGCATGGGACAAAAACGGTAAAAGCAAGTTGTCCAGAAATATCACCATTCGTCCAGTGCGTTAACAATGTTCCAATTCTAAATTCACTACCTTTTTAATTACTAGTTGACCTCAAGCACCAAAAAAGGATACTATTGAATTATATAATAAATTTCTCCCGTATAAAGTATTAGGTTTTGAATCGTGACAGTAAGGGCTTGAAGTGTCCCTTACCAAACCTTGCTGTCCATGCAGCACAAAAGGGTTGCGAGTTCCCGATATTCGCACTTAGTGCATCTATTTCGTTAATGCTACTTTTTTACAAGGCAATTACCTAGCCCTGGTTAGTTCCTAAGATATCAAGAAATTGACTTCACAGAAGAAGCCTCCACCTTTTTTCCTCTTTTATCTACTACATATCACTTTTGCGTAGCTATATATAAGTCAAGATTGTAATTATAATTTAAAGATTTTTAGATTTTTTGACAATAACTTTCTTATACATGCCCTAAACATCATGAATACATATACCTAAAGATAACGCATTTTTATAACTCAGATTAATTTGTCATCTCCCAGAATGCACAGAGTCATTTTCGCAATGACGAAAATGTGCAGGAAGCCGACTTCAATGTTCGATTTAGTCCCATGGGCGCTTATTGAAAAATTCAAGTTATGGGGTGGGCGCGTATTCGAGAGGGATGTTCATTTAAAACATACAATTTTGCTTTTTTTTTAACAACTGTTTTCTTTGTTAAATATAAGAAATGATTAATGAACAGAAAATGTGTGCGAATGATATGGTATCAAATATTTTCAATGTCAACGAATTCGTCATCATCGTCCTGCAGATTTGAAATAAAAAACTTCATTGGCAGCCTCTTCTACACCTAAAACAGAAATTGAAAGCAGAAGAAATGGATTTGCTCAATTCTAAATCCCTGCTAACCTGCATTTGAGATTTCGACATGTCAGGCTGCACAAGGATGCTTACGTACAAAACATGGAATTGGGTCATCTTCCGATACACTGGCTTGCATTTTCGGCCAACAATGAACATTCCGTAATTTGTCTTGCATTTAATTAGCGCGCATGGGTACTTACTCGAGCGGGGCGATAAATCGAGCATTTATAGTATGATGAACTACGCATCCGATAAAGGGATTCCCCGACATTTGTCAAATATTCGAAAACATTTGTTCCTTGATATAGTACATATACACTTAAATTTTTTGGTACTGTAATTTGGCCCCAGTATTCAACTTTTCTTAGCAATATCTGTATTGCAATGCCCAGACTTCCATAGCTTTCTTGGAAATTTGTAAATTCTTGCGACTCTCGCGACAAATGAACAGTTTTCGAGCCAATTTAAGTCTTAAAAGTCAACCATTCTTGCGAAAGTATTCATGTCACTGATATAACAGTCAAAGTTGTCACAATTAGCACCTTGACACCTTTACACATTTTGATGTAAATTTAGTTGAACAAAAGACTGACACCTAGTTACAGTGGCAGATCAGGGATAGATCTTTGTAGATGACAGTTTCCTCGGTTTCTCCGACATTAAAACGTCTGCATTCATGGGAACATTTAAAATTCTAACTTTCTTGAACTAGAAAAGCTCAACACTGAACTTTCTTTGCTTTCTTTCAAAATATGTCTATCTGAAACTGTTAGAAGAGAAAACCATTCGAACGTGTGGCACAAACCAATGTCCAACGCAACATCAGATACTAATCACCGTTGGAAACACAGCCATAAGATGAATGTCTATTTCACTTTCGTGTTAACGATCAATCATATTGTTCTTTGCATTCAAATGAATATAACTTCCTCTGGCACTACTGACAGAAACCTATATAGGCACATCATTTTGAGTTTTGGATTTCGAATTCTCAAGTGATTTGGACAGTGTTTCCTTTTTTCCACTCTTGGTATCCACTCGGGTGCTTTAACAAAGATAGCGGGAAAGGCAACATATTTGTAGTGAAAGCAGTGTTTGAATTTCTGTGGGTCTAAGATATAACTTTACGTCTAATTATCGCACGACAATACTTCTATCTTAAAACTAGTGCAAATAGCGATAAGTGTATGCCTTAAAATACATGGCTGTAAGTGTAGATGACTGGATGATCGAATAGGAATAGTAAAGGGCCTTCCGACTTTTCTACTGGGCCATTTACACTGAAAAATGCGTAAGATCTTCCTAGTCCTGGTTCCCGTTTTCGAAACTCACCAACACAACTTATAATTCTTTTCTCGAAACCCACACTATCTCCACGAAAACCCACCCTGTCTCCCTTTAAATTGGAGCTAATGCAAACTGTTATAAATGGATGCGTTGAGCATATATGCCAAGAAATAGGTGAGCGATTACGTGATTAGATAAAAAGTTAAATAACTAACAGTTTTTACTCTCAACGGGGCAAGAAATTTAGAGTGAGCTGAGAAAACATTTTTATCCTTTACATTTATCAAAATTTGAATGAATTGGCTTCGTTGGCCTTATATTGCCAGTACAGCTGGGAAAATCGGCTTTATAATTGACCTCTACATATATAGTGGCACTCTGAAATGCTGCCATGCAGTACCTATTTTCTGTGGATGCCAAGGTCTCCTTTTTTTAGCACACACTTTCCATCAAATGAAAAGCTGCACTGTTAGCACGCATTTGGAAAGTCTGGGAAATTCATTTAATGTTTAAGCAAGATGCTGTGTACATGTGAGTCATGACCATGTCTGCTAAAACACGTCAGTTTTTAGAGAGTTATAATGATTTTGGATCTAAAGTATTGTTGTTGAGGAAGATACGGTTAAGCCAGTGTATGATCTACATGAGCGTTCTTAGTGCTGAATAAATGAAGATCAGCAAATTGAGGCAACGGCAAACACAAGGATACGGATTGGGCATAGGCCTCAACATTCAAACGATAAGGATAAGGATTGGGCATAGTTTGAGATAGGGAGAGAGTTTGAAGAAACAGAACCTGGATTGTAAATGTTTGCTTTGTCAACAGAATGCAACTGCGTTAGAAGCATCATTCTGAGTTTTAATCGAGATTGTACATCACAAAAAGCCTCATACGATTTGACAATTCATTCTGTCATGCACAAAAACAAAAGTCCGGTTAATGCTGGGTAAAAACACACCAAGAAATTCAATGCCATATCATTGTCAGTCCGTTTTGGGTCAAATGTCAAATGAAAGGTGGGGAAAAAACGCAAGGTGGAGAAGGGTTTGGTCTGCTCAGGCCATGTCATTTTGCATCTCTTCAGTTCCCAAATAGCCGAAGAGAAAGAGCAAATGGTCACCATCCAGTTCGGAAAATTGAATTTGAAAACGAGTTTAGGCCTAGCTACCTACTTGGGATAATAACGGTGAAAATATATTTTCGTGATTTTTATAACAGTGACTTTTGCATTTATTTCGACCTTGTACTGACATGCCTCGTAGCTAGAACGGTCGAACACTTAGCCTAATGACTTGTTTCTCGACTTTCGCTCTTTGATTTTGATTTTCTGGTGACAGACTGTAGGCTAGTAGCTGAATAGATATTTGCAGATCTAAATCTTTCAACACACAAAAACGTAAGAAACTCATGAGTGCCATCCAACACACTGAATGATTGTTTTGAGAAATCCGTAAACACGCCCCCCAACAGACCTTCCTACTACCACCCTTGTGCATGTGATTTTCTTTTTCTTTTCTTCCCTGTTTACAAAGTCCCATTCATTGCAGTACCACGCGTGTTTCATCATTTATTCATAGCTAATTGCAACGATTTACTCTATGTTCCGTAAGATACAAGTGTAGTTGTTGACTTAAAATTTGCTATCAATTCGGCTTCAGACTAGAAAGCAATGTCTATTTCGCGGAGCAAAAAGTTCAAGTAAAAGAGTTTGTTTCTGCGTTAATTTCCGTGTTTTCTAACCGGTACAACCGCAAATTGTTAATTTAAAGTTAGGTCTTCGATATCTGAAGAATTGTTACAACACAACAAGGATTTTTTCAAAATTTTATGTATATCACACAATGTTTTTAATATAAATTTGCATGAAAGGTTTTTCTTTGCCTTATATTTTTTCTGAAAGCATAGCTCATATTACTATAATTTAATAGTATTTATTTTGTATATGTAATAGTATTTATGTGTTTGAATATTTATACATATATAATATATATATCCTGGTTGTCTCAGAGATCTTACAAGCTTAGAGCTTTATATAAATGCTAAATACTATGCTGATCATCCATTCATCAATAGTCTTCACAAGAAAACAAGAAACATCAACAAAAACAATTTGATTTGATTCTTGTCTGAAAGGAGATAAAATCTCTGCAATTTGCAATGAAGCAGAAAGAATTTTTTTTCCATTTGAGTATTCTCCATTACTCTGTGTTAGCCTTGTCTAGTATAGTTGAACAATCAATGGAAGCATACTTTCCAATAGCTTGTGATAATAGCTGCAGTGAAGATAAGCTATCATTGAGTGAGCTGATTTTTAATGGTCGTATTCTACCAAGAGGATCCGAGCACGGAGAAAATGATATACATATCAGTGTGCTTCAGCTCCTGTTGAATACTTGTATAAGAAAGTTATTCCTGAGAGAAAAGATCATTTTGTTCCTCTTATGCCCGAGAGTCAAATAAGGGGGATTTTCAGTTCTGTCAAGAAGAGAAACTTAGTAAAGTTACTAGCCACTTAAACTTTCCGAACATAGTTTACAGCCAATTACCAGTGTTGATTTGTGCAAACCACTTTCTGACAGCCAAGCTTCTTTATCAGTTAAGGTAGTAATACTCTGGTTGGTTGATTGTTCGATAATGTTGACGCCAACTTTCAGCCAACTTTATCCATGGCCATCAAAGCCTGGGCATTCCGAGGAACTGGGCGTTCTATACACACCAGTGAATATGAAATAAACGTATAACCCCCTCTATAGTAAGTAGGGAATTCTTCAAGACGTTTTGGTTCAATTAAATGATAAACAGTAACTGCAAGGGTGTTTTCTGGTAACCTGAAGGGCGTAATAAGGGGGTATTTCTCGTTCTCAAGTGACTTAATCAGTTTTATACATATTTTGGTTCGACGGTGGAACTAGTCACAAAAATCCCTAAATCCACCTCTGCTTTCACTTACTTGTAAAATGACAGACAGCACGTTCCTTCAGGACCGACATTGTTCCCACGTTTTTGCCATTGACTGGTACAATTGAATGCTGAGCAGGAGGCAGGCATATTTGAGTTAAATAACTTTTAAGTCACTAACTGTTGACTGTACACTTCTATAGAGCACTTCTATATTCGTGAAGCAACAGTCTGCAGAACACTTCTATATTCGTGAAGCAGTAAGTTACTCTTACATTGGATATTTACAGCATTCAAATTTTCGCGTGGTTTTTTTTCTTTCTGTTGCTACCATCTTGGATTTTAAACTTGGCCCTAGTTTTTGACTGAGCGCTCATTCTAGCCTTTTATTTCTATGGTTTACTCCCAAAGGTTCGAATTCCAAGGGTTTCCCTTCTAAAGGGGATCAAGCTAAATTTATCTACTACCTTCTTAGTCACAAAGCTCATATGGCTTCCTGAGTCAAACAAGACCCTCACTCCCTCATTGCCTTTTCCCCTGAGTTTACCCTGTGCAGTTTGTAAAACAGCACTTGCCCCTATACCTACATTTCCTATGCAAGCAGCAGTATTAACAGCATCCTTATGGGATGCTTTACATGAGCTTCCTGGGTTAGTAAGGGTTGTCTACCCTTACAAATACCACAGACAATCTTACTTCTACAATCAAAGGCACGTTCGCCCTTATTTAAACACAAATAACATCTAGCAAACTTTTTAATTATGTTCTTACGGTCCTCTGGCCTTTGTATGATGTCACAGCACATCCTCTTCCTTGTTAAAGTGTTCAAGGTGCTGGTTGTGCTCCATGTGTCCGAACTCTTTGGCCTTTGGGTACTCTGTCCCCCTGACATTTCGACTTGCTCTTCCACTGTACCATTCTTTTGCATTGTCAGACTCGAAGAGAGCAATGTGGGTTTTTCTGGCATCCAGCTCCCATTTTAATGCTACCAGCATCTCTCTTAGGTTCCATTCCAAATGGTTCAACTCCCCTCGTATCATGTTGGTTTGGATACTGTGTGGCAACTTCTGTAATAAAACGTGAGCAGTAATGGAGCTATATGATTCTGCATCAACATTTAATGCTTCTAAGCTCCTGTAGTTAGCTTCGATTTGATCATACAGTGACCTTAAACTTGTGGTGTTTCTTTCGTTGATAACTGGGTTGGCATTCAGTAATTCACTAATATGGGCCCATTTCAGAATAGTAGGTCGGGCATATCGCTCATTCAACAGTCCTATTGCTGCCCCATAATTGTCTGCAGTGAATGGGAACCCTGCAATCACATCCTTAGCACTCCTTTCTAGTAATGCTCTTAAGTATGAAAATTTCTCCACAGCTGACAATTGATCGTTTCTATCCATTGTACTTGTAAAATTGTCCCCAAATTCCTGCCATGCTTGTGGCTTTCTGTTGAATCTTTTCACTTCCAACTTTTGTAGCTTAGCTTGAACCTTGTTGGCCATCTCATTGCTTATGAACTCAGTCGTGGATGCTGCCGACTGACATAAAGAATTAGACTCAAATCCTTCCAAGGCTTCATCAATTGAAATAATGGCAAAATTAAGTTGGTCGAAATAGCTGGTTGCTTCCTCTACTTCTTGGATAAAAGCCTCTTCATCCTCATCGATGCTAATAAGTTCCAGTATTTCTCCTTCCATTTTCTTTCTAGGGTCCCTTTTTTCTGTCAACTGTACTTTAAATTGCTTAAGCTTCCTCTTTCCCATCATATCTGAATTGGCAACTGCCTCTTCAACCAATGGTACAATCCGGAACACAACCCCTCGATGTCCTGCTCTAATTCGTCTCTTTCGATTCCTGTTCTCCATATCCTTACATATATTTCTTACTAAATATCTGTTTGCTCGGTGGACCACTTGTTAGTATAATACAACTTTTCTGCTGTCTTCTACGGACTATTCAGTAAGAATCCGACGAAATGACAACAATCCAGTCAGATTCATGTACATTCTCTTTAAAACACTCTAATCAGCATTACTACAATCCGTCACAACCCACAAGGAACAACTAACTTTTAAGCAAATTTCTCTCATATTTATAGTAAAAAAGGGGAACTATTTACAGAATCAAAGATTAACAAATAATCAAGTTCTACAACAGTCTTAATTACGATTACGTTAAGTAACCTAGTAAACCATTATCCACCCAGGCTATTTCACATTTGTTTAACTGAAACGCTCCGACATGGCATGACACAAATGTGCTAAGTACTAAGTGCTGCAATGCTTACTACTACGCTGCTGAAGCGCATTGCACAGCAAAGGGATGACTCACAGCTACCAGAGTCATGGACTCTTCTTCTGCAACCATTTAAAGAAGTAACAGACATTGGTATCAAATCAGTGTATTTTATCAAAACAAAAGCACTCAATATGACTGTTCGGACAATTATGTCATGATATGGAATCTGAATAAAATTGAAATCTGCCAAACGATACAAAAGGTCTGTTGGCTCTACCTGAGCCAACATCATTAGCAGGATGTATGAATTATTTGAAGAGA
Organism: Chironex yamaguchii; assembly: GCA_024741275.1. NCBI lineage: Eukaryota > Metazoa > Cnidaria > Cubozoa > Chirodropida > Chirodropidae > Chironex > Chironex yamaguchii. The sequence continues at coordinate 8,966 of JANTCA010014578.1, read as the reverse complement.
TGAAACAAATTCTGGAGTTGAGAGGAAAAGGCCAAGATGGGATTCAAAAATAGCAAATGAAAGTAAGCTCAGAATACGAAGAAGTACGACATTCTGATATCAGGGAATTGTTCTGCCAACATTTGGTTGCATTACAAACAGAATTCGAAAAATACTTTCCAGAAATACAGGGGACGACCCTCTCCATTCTCCTTGATCCCTTCAACGCCCCCATTAGTGCAATCAGTCATGGTGATGAGGACATTCGGACAGAGTTGATCAATCTGATACAGGATTCCGGAGGAAAGTTCAAATTTTGAGACAATGGCAGGAATTCCTGAATTTGGATTAGAATATCCAAGTCATATCCACTACAGTTCAATCTCTTGTTTCACCATATATTACTTTGTAGATTGACATATAACCATCGCACTGAATTTGTTTTCGTACATATATTTTGCTAGTTTAAGAAATACAGTCGTATTCACTGCTAGTTGTTAAATACTTTGTAAAGACAAATTTCGCAGTCTTTTGTGTCATTCATTTGTTTCAGTTGAAAATCTCTGTACTGTAATATCGTTGGGGTAATAGCTTTGCTACACTAGCTGAAAAGTGGTAGTGAGTTCAAAAAGGTTAGGAATCTGGCCACTAACTGATAGCGCTCTCATTGTCCTACCATATTTACGGAGAGTCTCGGTAATGTCTGAGATCCTCAAAGTCTTGTTGTTTAAACTTTCCCTCCCATTCTCTAGAGATTCATACGTTTCGTACTGACTAGCCCGATCCTGGACCAAACATTTGCATTAGAAACAACCTACAATTGGAAAACATAATAGACCGCGAGATAAAAAAAAATATAGTACTAGAAAGAGATGGGTTGTCAGAGAAGACCAAGGCCCACTTCAAGAGTACTTACTAGTCCTTCGAAAGAAAATTTTATCATTAAAATTTACTTGCCTATCCACATTGCCTTTTCGAGGCTTAAGTCATAGCTCATCAAAAGTTCGGCTTAAAGTAAAAGGCTTTGATTTGCTTTCTAATATTACAATTCATATAAATAGATTATTTCACTTGTAACACTTTTAATCTATAAGCTCGAAAAAAGTTTGAATGCCTCCTTTTACATGAGCCATTGTTCCCGTTTCTTGTGAATGATGAATCGGTTTATAGCCTAGCATAGAATTATGCTATTGAAACCCTGGACGACAGAGTGTACCTTTCTTTTCCCTTTAAACCAAACATGATTTGCAACATTCGTATGGTTCTGTGCAACCTACCTCCTCCCCCCTCGGAATTAACATACTTTAGTAATCCTCCTATACTACATTCGCTAGTTTCACTGGTTTAGACTATGGTTTGCACTCAGATTACAATTATATTTAGACAGCAGTAGATAGTCTGAAGGTCACTCAAGTGTTGCATCAGTTTTTTGACGCATCTGCAAAACTAGAGAATGGCTGGAGGATTGCGTAAAATCTGTTTTCACACTACTACCAAAGTAAGGCGACACAACAGAATTCAACAACAATAGAACAATTGCGCTTATCAATCACACAAGCAAAGTGCTTCTCCAAATCATTATCAGCAGAATGAGAAACAAGATTGAAACAAAGATCACGGAGGAACAAGCAGGCTTTCGTCCAAGTAAAACAATCCTGGTGCAATTTTCAATCTGAGAATGACGATGGAAAAGCAAAGGGAATGCAACCATCCCCTCTTTCTTTGCTTTATAGATTACAGATATGCCTTTGAATCGGTCTCACGCAATATTTTGTAGAACAACTTTCATGGAATGGGTTTCCATCCACATGTTGATGCTCTGATTGCTGCCATGTATGATAAAAATCAACCTTTGGTTCGTTGTGGGGCATTGAGTGAGGCAAGGGTACGTCATATCTCCACATCTCTTTAACTTTGATCCCGAAGCCATTATGCGAAAAGGGTTAGATGGATTTAAGGGCACAGTCAAAGTTAGTGTAAGGACCATCACAAATCTGAGGTATGCAGACGACGTGGTCTTGATTGAAGGAAGCAATGAAGAGCCGCAGAACCTTCCTGATAGAGTCAAGGCTTTCAGTGCTGACGTTGGCCAAAGGAGCTTCCCCGGAAATACACATCACTATTTACGGCACTGAAGTGGAGCAGATCAGAAGTTTAGGTCAATGTGATGATACCAAGGAAATTAGACATAGGTTACGTATCGCGAAAACCGCCACTGTAGCAATGGCCACAGTTTGAAAAGACCAGGCTATTGGAATTAACACTGAACTGACACTGCCGTAGTAACTGGTTTTCCCGATTGCAACCTATGGTAATGAAGGCTGGGCAATAAGAAAGACAGACCTCAAACATATCCAAAATTTCGAGACATGGTGCTACCCTAGATCACAACAATTGTACATGAGTTGGATAGAAAAGAAGTCGAATGCGTATGAACTTTATGAAATAGGAGTTAACAGAAGGCTTCTGGAAGATTCAACCCTCCGACGGCTACGATACTTTGACCGTATTGCCGAAGTGAAGAAGTATTTACACTTCCTGTTACGTATCTTCGCCGTTTCCCTAGAAAATATCTCTTCATCCCAGTTGTTATCAATTTGTGGTACATCCTAGACATTACGTAATCTTCTAAACGGACATTATTTCGTCAAGGACAATATTAGACATTACACTCGCTGTCGTCAAACAGTGGGTTTCCTTATTTTGTAACCAATGTGATAAATTGCTTGTCTGGCGCATTATCGATTGGTACGTAGGTTTTCCCTCGTTTTAGAAAATTATGTAATCTTTGTTGATGTTATCACCTGGTTTCTATGGCCAGGGTAATTGCTTAAATATAGCGCAACTTCAGTAGGTTACCCTTTTGAGCATAATAATCATCATCAAGACTATTTCTCGTGAGATATTTAGTGTCACTGGGAGCTCTACGTGAAAACAGGGTTTAGTAATAGACTTCAAGAAATTCCCCACAAATTGCTTTAAAATTATCGCCCAAAAGCTTTTCTCGTCTGACACCCTCCAGGGTATAAATCATCAGAAAGATAAGTACTGATAAATGACAACCTTGTTTTAAACACAGTTCAATAACTTGTTATCTATTTTAGTAATCAGGGAAATTTGATTAAGGCTTATTGTCTACACAATATGCGTTAAAAATGGCTTGATTTTTCTGCATTGCAGTTTCTTCTTTGTACAATCCTACACCACAATTTGGGAATACTACAGGATTGGCAAGTGTGTTGGGAATAGATTCATTCTTCTTACTCCCTTAAGCTTCTTTCAAGTAGTTGATTCAGCCTCATGCTAAGGTTCACACACGACTCTTAAGGAATTGGCTTGTTTGAACCATAATAAACCGAGGCTAGCATGCAAACGTGTCTTGTTTCCTAAAGAAACGTGGTCCGTATTAGCGCAAACAGGACATTTGAGTACTGTTTCAGAAATTCCTTTTGACACACTCATCGTGTGAACGCGAATTCAACATGCGGAAGTCCTGGACGGTCTTGTTCAAACAATGTTCCTTGCTTTTCAAGAGTTTCTTCTTCGACCAGGTTCACCTAACTTAGTTGTCGCCTGCCTTCTTTGTTAATCTTAATGAAGGCTGCGATTCGAAAATTTCCTACAAAATAAACAATATAACAAATATGTAACAAACTCGTATTAGAATGCTTCGATCAGGGCAGGTGGAATGAGTACAATTACTTGCATTAATTCTATATCTTGTTAAAAGCCATAACAAACTGAAAGTTCGCACAATTGGAAGGGAAGTCCTACTCTTTTTAAAAACTTAAAACGCTTAACTGTTTTGTATTATTTAACTTATTTAATTTTTACTTCTCTTAACACTCTCTGATGACAATAGACTCGATCTTTTGGCATAGCAGTAACAATTCCGAAAAAATTGGTGGAAAACATGGTGTACCGTAAAATCATAAAAACAGCCCTTTCAATTTCTCCTTTACTAGGCTCCCCGTGATATCATCATCAATTTCGTCAACATCTTCTTCAGACTTGTAGCACTGTAGCCAAATTCTATCTTCTTCACAATTTCGTACTTTTCCAGGATGGCCTTGCAGATAAACATTCGTTTCGCTCAATCATTTTGGCACACAGTTTCATTTATGCAACATACAAGGACCAAATAGTTCCACTAACACTGAGTATTGTCATATTCGAACATGGTTCGAGCAATCCAGAAACACAAAAGTTTCAGTTGTGCGGCAAATCTTCCCTTGGGTCCATGACAGTTGGTTTCACTAAGCAAATGTTTCAATAGGGGTTCAACTTACGCGGAGAATTTTGAAGAAAGTGTATACGTAATACAAATGACCTAAATAGTCGATAACACTAACTGGACTAACAACAATAAGAACCAAGATAAGAAAGCAGAAATAACGTAAATATTAATATAACTAACGTATATGTTAATATACTCCTCTCGCCATGCGGCCAAAGAAAAACCAGTCATGTAAATATCTAATTTAGCAAGAGGAGTATATTTCATTCTATCTAAAAGTTCCCTTTCTAATCTTAACAAAAACAAACTAGCATAAGCTGTACCTAGATGTACCTAGAATTTGCCTTTATCACTCTCTTCTCGAGATCACTCAAAGGGAGACCAAACTTAGAGGCGTCGACATCGTTCCTTGCCTGCCACAATTTCCAAAAGAGAAAAACCTTTTTGTTTAAGAATAAGTACAGTTTAGTTAACATAATTCAAAATAAGTCTACCAGGGACCCCACCAGTTCCTGATAATACTTAAGAAACATATATTCATTTTGCAAGCGATAGAGTAATGTCATTGTCGCCTAGTTGCTGTTATTATAGTAATTGTAGTATTACCTGTTTGTTGTCTTTTTGTTATGGTCATATTTATTTTTTTCTATCTTTTGTGGCATATGGTGTATGATGTCTACAGTCATTAGCTACTTACGATTCTCTTACAAAATAGTTGCAGGAGTGTTATCCGTTAGGAGTCAATCTTAATGTTTCATTGATAATCATCATCAGTTGAGTATCTTGTTGGTTACATCCTGCAAATACACATCTTCTTGGCATTGGTGAGATTCAATATGTGTCACGATTGCATTCAAAGTTAACTTTCACCCTTTGAAAAAGTTGAACAATGCAACAAGCAATGTGACGTCACAGCCTCGTTTCAGTGATGCAGAAAAATGTCCTGGAAAACTCTGGTGAAGTGACGTTGCTTATCTTAAAACCACGGCAAGAGTTTAGTGTTGACAAAAAAGACAGAGGGATTCCACTTTACCTAAGATCACCAAGAAATCATTAATATGAAGGGGAAAAAAACTTGTCACCTGCACATTTCATCAATGAAGGAACAAAACTGTCATTTTCGTTTCAACTTTTAGAGAAGACTTAAGTCGAAATGTTAAATGAACGTTCCATTCATTTAAAGACGAGAAATAATAGTTATAATTCACTCTGCTCATGACTAGAATCCTATATCAGGAACGTTAAATTATTACTACCATACTAATGTCATTTTGTTATTTGACTAAGGCCTTGTAGGCCTTCTGCTGTGTAATAGGGTTGTAAAATTACATATAGTATGTAGACATGAGCTTTATCATACATGAATCGTATGTTTTTATGAGCTACGTTTTGAAAGACACTTCTCCCATCATCGGGCTACTAGAAATGACCTGGTACAGCTATTTTGTTCTTCCTCAGTGCGGACGTCCGTGGTGAAAGGGATCGAGATGTCTTGAGGACTGGCGCCATAGCTGTGTTGTGTTGTGTTTGCTGTGTTTCCTTTGCTAGAGCTGGAAGCCATATTTCTGGAAGACTGTAAAATATGCTGTTGATGTGATTGCTGTGTTGTAGGGAGTGGATGGTTTCTTTGATTTTTGTTGTTGTTGTGTTGGTCTCCTTGTCTATAATTTTCTTGTTATCCCAGTCAAAAGTATGGTTATGGGTCCAACAGTGGTCAGCTATTTCATACTGTTTAGTGTCACAATTCTGAACAGCTCTCTTGTGCTCCTTTTCTCTTTGCCTCAACGAACGCTTGGACTCACCACTGTAGGTAGCATGACAGTTCTTACAATCTAGTTTGTATATAATGTTGTTGCTTTCTTCTAGAGGGACCGGATCCTTTGGTTTCGACAGCATCTTCCTTAGAGTGGACGTTCTGGAGAAGGAGCACTGGATGCTGTGTTGTCTGAGGGTCATACTCAGCTGTTCACTTGTGTTCTTCCCATTGGGGGAAGGCATATTCGCTTCAGAAGTTCTGGTTCAGCAGCATGGTTGGGCCTGGATGATTTATGTAAAGCTACCTGGACATCTTTTGCTTGGTATCCGCTTGACAGAAGAACCTTTTCTATGTGTCTTTCGTCTTTTCTAAGGTCATCTAAATTGGATGACGTTTCTTGCTCTTTCAAAAAGATTTGTAATAACACTGTTTCTGGCTGACACAGGATGATGTGATTCATTGTTCAGATACTGGTCAATATGAGTTGGCTTTCTTCAGATGGTGACAAAAAGGCTGCAATCTGGTTGCCTTTTGACTAGGACATCAAGGAAGGGTATTTGCTTTTCCTCCTCTGTCTCCATAGCGAATATGATACTTGGGTGCAGGTTATTGATATGTTCAAAGATCCCATGTAGATGATCTTCATGATGATTGCAAAGACATCATCTGCATACCTTTCCCAAACAGATGGTGCTTGATCAGCAGTTGATAGTGCTGTGGTTTCAAATACCTGCATGAATATTTCAGCAATCACGGAGGATGTATGAGCGCCCATTGGTACACCGTTTGTTTGAGTGTATATGTCATCGTTAAACATGTGTTGGTAAGAAGTACTTTCAATAGGTCCAGGATTTCTGAGGGCTTCAGTGTAGTTCTTGATGGCAAACAATCATCGTGACGAAGTAGGTCTTCAACAATGTTTACAGCATCATTGATTGGTATGCTTATGTAGAGGGACGTGACATCAAAGGAGACCATGATTTCATCTGTTAAGACATGTTGTCGTTTGACAAAGTCAGAAAAGTCGACTGTGTTACTGCAATGATGTGACCTCACCTTTGTGTAGGGACTCATCTTAGTGTAGATCAGCTACGTGACGTGAGAGTGAAAAGATGAGGTCACATCATTGCAAAGAAAGCAAGTTTTAAAACATTTTAAAGAATTACTTGTGGATAACAATGGGTTAATGCCGTAACAAGTTTAAAAACAGCTACAGTTATCTAATATGGTTACAATAAAAAGTAAAACCTGTTTAGGTTGATAAAAGAACCTGAAATGCTCGGGAAAAAATTATAGGTGAATGATTCAAACATCTTTGGAAAACAGAAAGCAGAGACCTAATCTTTCTGTGTGAACCCGGTTTTGATTGATGGGTGAAGTGGAAATGCTCTAGAATTGCCATGCGTAACTGTTGCCACGATGATTATGCCAATGCAAATCTGTTTTTCACTCACAGTAAAAGGTCAAGCTAAATTGAGAATCACAATTACTTTTTTTTAACTGGTTACCTTAATTCCCCCATGCCAATGAGAAATAATTCAACTCACCTTAAGAAATTGATGTTGATCAGAACTTTGTTTTTCTAACTGACTCCCAAGCCCTTCTAAGTTACTTTGATTTCGCGATCTGTCCCAATATGACTTAATGTCTTTCTGAATTACTTGCACTGGAGGAAGTCGAAGTGGCTCCACAACCTCCTTCTGATGAGGTAACACCTTGCATATTTCTTCCTTTACCGTATCAGGAGTCGAACGTGACCGATAATTGATATTTTCTGTCGATTCTCTATTGCTAAGCCAATTGCCGTTCTCCTTTCGAGAACCACTTTCGTTGGATTGTTTAATTTCTTTAACATCATGGTAATCTTGGCAATCTCCGCTTTCTCGATGGCTTCCCCCCAATTTAAGTAATTCCTCTTTTGCGAGAACAGAACCTAGTTTGCCTGAACCTGATGTCTGTGATTCAGCCAAACCCCATGTCGGTTCCCCAAGATCTCGTAATTTTTTCTTTAATTCTCTACTAGCTTTCTTGTAGTAACGTAGCTCCTTTTCCAGGAGGTTTATCCTTTTCTCTTGTGTCCTAGAAAGGTAAGAATCATAGTAGTTATCATGTACCCTCAGCAAGACCTTAGCATGCCACACTGACTTTTCAACTTCAATAAGGACGTCATTTCTCAATTTTAAACGCACGCGTTATTCAGTAATAACCATGTCAAATTCAAACAGCAAAAGAATTACAATTCTCATTCCAAGGACAGGGAAAGCAAAAGAACATTCTATATATACAAGAGGCAAGTAAAACGTTTCTAATTATTGTATAGTGGCAAAAGTCTTTAAAATTTGTTGAGAAACCCCAGTTACATTCTGTCAACAGTTTCATGTTGAGAAACCCCAGTTAGATTCTGTCGACGGCTTAATCGAATTTGTATTGCTTAAGAGCTCCGTGCGTAATAGCCTCGTTTTCATGTTGTATGGACGCAATAAGTAAGAAATAGAACTTTCTAGGTTATTTTTTACGCAATTTATTGTATTAAGATATAGAAAAATGTATTTGATTGGTTGATAACCCGTGTAAAAGTATTCTGATTGGTTAAAATAGGTATTTCGACATCAAGAAGGCACAGAAATAAGGTGGAAAAACTGTAATCAGGCAGTAGGCGATTTTTATGAAGGAAAACGGTTATGTTATGGGACAGTCTTTTTAGTTGTGTTTCTCTAGGAATCAGCGAGTAAAGAAGTTACAAAACTCTACAAAATGATCCACCGAGCCGGATATAAATAATGGAAGACATAGAGAAAACAAGAAAAAGAAGGAAGGCCCACAGACGAGTTACAACTAGAACCATGAACAAAGTTAAAGAGATGTTAAATGGGGATCCAGAAAATATCGAATGTATTAAGCTGAAGCAGTACTCAACGGACTTGCAGGAAAAGAAGGTAACTTTGAGAACTCTTGATGAATTAATGCTTAATCTTATGATCGATAATGATTATG
>JANTCA010014567.1:0-25909 GCA_024741275.1 Chironex yamaguchii | reverse complement strand
GTAGTAGTAGTAGTAGTAGTAGTAGTGAAAGTAGTAGCAGTAGTAGTTGTTGTTGCAGTAGTAGTAGTAGTAGTAGTAGTAGTAGTAGCAGTAGTAGTTGTTGTTGCAGTAGTAGTAGCAGTAGTAGCAGCAGCAGCAGCAGCAGCAGTAGCAGTAGTAGTAGTAGCATTAGTAATAGTAGTGGTGGTAGTAGTACTGCTGGTAGTGGTACTATTACTACTAGTAATGGCAGTAGTGGTAGTGAGAGTATTTGTACTTGTAAGTTGTACAAGTAGCAGTTTTAGTAATAACAGCAACGGCAATATAATCAACAGGAGCGGCGACAGAAGTACTTCATAACTAACGTTTTACCAAAATTCTAATAGGTGGATCAACCTCTTCCCACAAATATTACACCGCATCACAGCTAATAAACCATAAGACATCCTCTAAAAACTCAGCTTATATAAGGAAATTACTAAATTTGCCATTTATCAAAATAATTACAACTGACCCATAAAACAACAATTTTCCGGTTTTCTAAATGCGTTTCTCATCTTTTTCTTCAGTCGTTTTCTTTGGTCCTTTGAAAACGAAACATTTCCCGAGTCTTGTTTACTTGGTGTAGCTCGACGCCCTTGTTTGTTTATGTTTTCGAGTCTTTTGTTTTCTAACGATACTTCCTTATTGTTTATCCCTGTCTCATTAGGAATAGTTGCTTTTGAAGTGTTTGCTTTCGTTATATTGTTTCGAATAGTGCTGTGTTTAAGAATAACATTCAACTTTACTGGCATCATTGGAGATTGAATTGGATCCCTGGAGTCTTCAGACAGCGAACAGTCTAAAATTGATTGATTTAATCCTGTTCCTTGTTTGTCCAGGTTTTTATCAGTGCCCAGTCTATCTTCATCATTTTCAAAGCATTTCTCAATCTTTCTTCCATCTGCCGATTGATGTGACATGGGCAGCTCACTCCATTTATCTTTTTGTCCAAATGCGTCTTCCATCGTAAGCTCTGTCTGTGTTCCCTTGGATGGCGTTTGGCAGTTCTTTCGTCTTTTACAGCCTTCAGCTTCCATCCCCCTTGCGTCGCAAATTTGTCGTTGGGGTTCCCTAACAGTGAATGCAGGGCAAAGCCCATCGACTGACATCGATTTCATCCGTAACGTTGTCGCTGAATTTTCAGTGATAAATGCCTTATTGGCCCTTTCAATGTCAGCAGCAAAAACCATCTGCTTGCGCTCCGTTCCAACTGGTCTTTGGTACTCAACATCAATATCCAATACAGTTCCATAATTTAAATCCTCTCCTTGACTTGAATTGTACACTGACCCTCTTCTGCAGCCTTTCAAATTTTCCTTCTTAATTTCATTGTCATTGACATACATAGACCATCGATAGGCCGGTTTATGTCTTGATCTTTGTGTGAGACTCTCCTCTGAGCTGTTCAAGCTATCTTGACGAAGTTTACGATATGGTGTGGATGAAGAAAATGTCTCCTTGTGTCTATAACATGGTTTTAATGAATTCCGCAAGTACATTTCTATAAGGAAAGGATTGAGTTTGTCAACCGCAATTAAAAAGTCTTTGAAACGCCTCCTTGCGTCATTCACGAGCCTGCTGAAGTACTGGCTCTCAACTTCGAGTTCGTCCTGCGAAAAATAGAACAGACAAGAACATTTATACAAACATGATTGACGAAAACCGTCATTCCTGCACAAACTGTCTGCAAGTCAATGTTTGCACGTTACAATATCAACTGGTAAGGAAACATGATGCTACAGTTTTTAAGTCTTTCGGCGCCGCTTAATTTCTCACGTCTTAAATGCATCAATATGAATGTTTTCGCTGAACACTGTGACAATCACCTTTGCAGGTTGCTCATTTCGTAAACTACCTGTCATTTGCATGCCCACAACAGTCGGAACTCACACAAAAGTGCTGTAAAACGAGCACTACACCACCTGACTCAATAGTAAATGTCCATCACGGCATGAATTTTTAAAGTGTTAGCTCACAGTGGCAGATCCATGCGGCGATACAGGTCAACTGACTCTTGTCTACCTCCAAATTTTTGTGCAAAAATATTGAAAATGTCATTTTTTGGAAAGGGGTAATTTCGTAAAATGTAAAACTTCTAATCACCAAAATGATATTATGTGATACATACAATCCATCAAAGACCTGTAAATAGAGGCACGGTAAGTACATCTTCACACTCATAAATGGAGGAACCTGGTTCGAATCCACCCACAGGTACAGTTTTCAACTGAAGTCGGAGGCATAGGTCATCAAGGCAGAAAAGATCATTAATAATCATGTAAGCAACCAATGCTTTAAAGATTGTAATGTCCTGAAGACAGTAATAACGTACTCTTTAAATAGGGTGCCTTTGATTTAGGTAGAAATGAGAGTTAAGGTGTTGAAACTCTAAGAAACAAATCGTATGTCCAGGGTGGGAGCCGAACCCACAACCTTCTACTTTCCAGCCTGAATGCTGTGACCACTGAACTACAAGGACATTGTTTCTAGGATGTAAGTTTGGGATGTCGTGATTTGCAAAGATGAATTTGGGATGTCATGATTTGCAGAGGTGAATTTAGGATGTCGTGATTTGCAGCAGTGAATTTGGGATGTCGTGATTTGCAGCAGTGAATTTGGGATGTCATGATTTGCAGCAGTGAATTTGGGATGTCATGATTTGCAGAGGTGAATTTTGGATGTCATGATTTGCAGAGGTGAATTTAGGATGTCATGATTTGCAGCAGTGAATTTGGGATGTCGTGATTTGCAGCAGTGAATTTGGGATGTCGTGATTTGCAGAGGTGAATTTGGGATGTCAAAGATTGCATTATAGCAACTGGCAAATAAGTGTATCATTAGATGTTCCGACACAAATTATTCAAATCGATAATCCTGTGTAAAAAGAAGTGAAAAAATGGACTACTAAAGAAAGATAGGATGAGTTAACTTACATGAGATAGTCAAGAGTGATATAGTTTGGCGACGAAACTAGCTTGATACAGATGAGCGTAGTGGATTGTGCGATGAACGGAGGGGTGTGGCATTTACTGGCAGTGGCTGCGACAAATTCATAATGAGAGTGACAAGTTGTATACACGAAATCAAAACTTGATCACAGCATATCGTCGATAGTGAAACCGAAAAGAGCACAGTATTGGGGTTCTTGAACAAAGCGTTTTCAGTGATACTGTCACTGAGAAAAAAATATATATACATACATAGCTCGATCAGCCAATCAAAAACAAGAAATGTGAATTGGACTCTGTCTACATTGAAAAAAGAAAATCAGTACTCTAAAGGCAGAAAGAGTTTGTTTTTTCACTTGAACTCTTCCACTGTTTTCATATTCTCTTTGTTTTTTCCTTTCTTGTTTTTGATTGGCTAGTTTTTGTACATGTTTCCTATCAAAAAGGTTTCAATATTTCCTTTCTGACGTTTCATACTCTGAAGAGTGTCAGACGAAAAAAACTTTTAAGTATGTTTTTAGCGCAATGTTGCAAATTTTCAAGGCGATTTTCAAATTTTGTACCACAAAAAGGTTGTTTAAATCTAATTTTATTTGTATTTCGGCTAAATCCATAGTCAGTGTCAGACATATGTATCATTTCAGCAGACACCAATGCTTTCATGTACGTATATTAATCAAGAGCAAAAAATTAATCCGATAACTGTATTAAGAGGAAGCCAAAGGGAATCGAGCTCGGAGTTGTTCAACTATTAATTTCATACTATTCTCTACGTAGCTAATCACCGCTGTTGATTACAACTGATATGTTTCTTCATTAAATTAATAGAAATTTTCAACTGACCTTTCGCCTTAAAGACTTCTTCGTAAGATCGAGATGCGAAAAAGTTTTCACGTAAACCTACAATCGTTCACAAAAATTGTGAGACTACATTAATTTTTTGCCCCTTCCACCTACAAAACAATGTTGTTGTGTGAATTGAAGAGGAAGATGAAAGTAAATGATGATTTCAAAATAACATTGCTTTGTACGGGGGAAAGGCATGAAAATTATTGTCCTATTATCGAAATGTAGAGGGGTTTTCTCAGGAATCAGCGAAAAATTGTGTCGGTGGGAAGGAGTCTCAATATATTTTGTGAACGATTGTAGGTTCTAACTTTCAATTACCGGTCTTGATCTACTATTAAACAAAGAAAACAACCAGCAGTGTGGTAGTTACCTAGTTTAAACTTGATGTGACGAGAATTTACAGCACACATAGTGAAGGGGTGCCAATTTAATAGTGCAAGATTCTATTTATGCCTAATTGAATGAACCGATGCGACAAGACTACAACATTATAGAAATATCCCTCAAAATAAAACTTACCAGTATGCAACGATACATGATTGTATGTCCGAAGTTATCACCAAAATACGGTAAAAAGGACAGAAGGTTTCGGTATAAAATGTATACTTAAGTACGTTTGCAGCCCAAACAAAATCTCCGAATCTGGTTTGAACTGAAAATTTGAGATCCAGTCCTGTATGAGCTCAACATCTAGGTTTGACATTCCAAATCTGGTTTCTCGCTTTTCTACAACACTTCAGGTTATAAGGGTCGAAGAAAATCTACTTGAGCTCTTGAAAGGCTGATGATGTGGGAGTAATACCTCATTTTCTCGCGTGCCTCAGATTCCAACCTTTTCACTTGATTTCTGATTGCAGTGGATTGTAGTGATCAGATATTCAATTTAAAGGCGTTCATTCCAACATTTATTTACAGCGGGTTAACAGGTCATTTGGTAGTTACGAACTCTGCTCAATCGTCTCGATTCAAAGCCAGAAAAACAGTCGTGAGAGATTTTTCGAAGTACGGCATAATTTTAAGGTATCGCGTTTTTATTTTACGAAAACAATCTCATTAGTTGCAAACATATGGTCAACCTGAATATCCATGATAATATTAAAAACACAAGCTTGCTTTAGATAAGGAGCATAACAAAATGAAGTTCCTTTGAAAGTTGTCTCGTCTTGGCCAAATATTATCAATTTTAACAAGATAAACTCATTAAACTGGTTTAGATAATATTTTCTTGCAAGTCTGAGTTGAAACATTGTCAAGGTGCACAAATTAAAGCTAGCTTCTAATATTGTAATCCTTTCGACTGTACAGTTGGACGTTTGTCCGTCTGGGCCATGGCTACTCGAATTCATTTGAGTTTTAGAAACCCTTTTTTACATCATCTCAACTTCAAACTTGTAAGCATACTTCAAAGTTACGTTTTCCAGTGGTTTTAGGTTTTGAACACTTAAACATAGTCTGTAGATTAAAATAATAGCTGCCTACTTCTTCGTAAAAAGATATTCCTCCAGGCATTACATTTTACGGATCAGTGAACTAGCAACTACATTTTTTTCGACCTCAGTTTCATGTGCCTAATCAAAATAAACTCGTTTACATACGAACTGGTCGTCATCCCTCCTGAGTCCAATAGAATGGTTGACCGTGAAATTCCCCTTACCGTCAGTTGTTGAATTATTCATATATATTAGTTTGTTTCTTTGTTGGTGTATGCACTCGACGGTGAGATTTTAATCTGCCTCAAAAGACCACCTTTTGTGAGACAAAATTGACAGAATGTTTTCCATGATATAGTCACTTAATGCAGAAAATAGATAGGTAAATAAATAATATAACTAGCCATTCGCCTCCCGCTTAATGCAGTGTTGGCTTCTTGAGTCTGAAGGTTACACGTAGGAGCGCTCGGGCAACCCTCAGTCAGTGTAGCAACTTTTAACTTAACAAGGTTTAATCCGCAGACATAAATAAATAACAGCTCTCAGGTTTAATCATAGGCCACAACGTGTAGATTAAATATTCACATATGGATTGTTTTCATCTATCTCGCCTCTTGTCCTCACATCTCATCTCAACTTGCCCTTAACACTTTGTAGATATATATGTTCTTGTTGCCAATATTGACTTCGTGAATCACCTTGTGATTCTCTCAGTCATCTCAACCACAATCGCGTTCAAATAGCCCAACTTCAACCGCTCGACTTTTGATTAGACCCATTCATTCATTAATAGCTCTCCACCCACTCTGATGCCACCATCAATAGTTCTGATGCAAAAGCCAAGCATTGGCTTCAACCTTACATAAACTCTTCGGCTTTTTGAAAGTAGGGAGGACATGAACTTAGGCGGTTCGGGAAAACATTTTAGGACCAATCCCTTTTTCTCTCAGGTAACACTCTTTCTTTCTGTTAAGAAAAACTCTCCTTTCTACCAGAAAAATCTCTATGGTTTTAAGAACGGTCAAGCCTTCATAATGACTACACTTGACAAAAGATATTTAAAATTAGAAACTCGGAATATCGAGAACGATCTTTGGGAAATTGTGGTGGGATTAATTTCCCCATTCCCCGCGTAGCTCCAACACTGAAACGCACTAGAGTTGTAGGAGGATCATGGTATTAGTCAGATGAATTCACCCAAAAGCCTCAACTAATCTGCAAATTCATTCCATCAGACTACAATGCCATTTTCTTTATGTTTACCATATTAGTTCTCTTCATACGTTGCTACGCATCAAGGTCGTGATGCAACATACAACTATCTCTCTCCTTACTTCTGTTGGCGCTGTTTATACAACATGTTCCAATTTAGGTTTATATTTGCCCATTTTATATTCGTTTTAAATCCCATGGTCTCATGAAACTGTTACTCTATAATATCTCTTTATACACACTATTCATATCACTTAAATTGCTTAATATGGATTAATATTACGGAAAGCTAACACTCTGGGGAAAATTGTGTCTTCGCCATTTACCATTTTATTTTAATTATTGAATCAATCGTGGTGGTTAAGTTACAAATTCTTTCTTCTTATTTGTATACTAACCTATGACATTACAATATAAAATTGTTTGATAGCGATTCATTAGAAAGCAACCCCTTTAGTCAAGGCTTGAAACTCTGAAGTTACAATCGAGCAATTAAAGACAATCACAGAAACAGTGTCTGCCTTTATATATTAGGAGAGCATTGGATTATCTAATAGTAATCATTTCTATTCAATGTGATTTACCTTTATTTCCTTTGGGTAGGATAGCAGAGTTGAAGGACTGTCAGTGTAAAAAGAGCATAATGTGTTGGAAATTTAAAGTATACGGTGATCAAACTAAATCAAACTATAGGATCACTCACCGGAAAAAACCCCAGAAGGACCAACAGCCCATCCAGTCATCCCTGCCCTAACAAGACTCCTATGCATACATCAAACATGAAGTATCCATTTCTATTATCACGATAGATGTCAATGTTATTTAGAATTTTTGACTATGAGAACATACCCTTAGACAACAAGATAAAACTTTTGGCTATGAAATTTTTGAGGCTATTAAACAAATGTGCATTTTTTTCGAATGGTGGTAATCTGGTCAATAAATAACATTTGGCTATAGCTTGGTCACAGTTGCAGCTAATGCGCATGCGCATATTTCTAGTTGTCCTTACCATGAAGTACAATCTTACAAAATAAGGCGAAAAGAAAATCATCTTTTGTCCACACACGCAGAAAAATCCTGTACTAAAAACCCAAGTCACGTCATGCGATAGAGCTCAGTGATGGGTTATATTACGAATTTGATCTCTTTTACTATAAAATTCCCTTATAGACATAGGCCCAAAATGTCAAAAAACTCGCTATATGATAAATACCAATTCTTTAAACACTTCTTGAATCCAGACGGGGATTTGAACAACCACCAAAAACTAATCACCTGTATCTTGCGACATGTCTAAACTTCTCTGCAAATTTCTTCAAAATCCGTCAAAAACGTTTAAATTAAACAGGCAAACCAAAGCTCCGGATAAAAATTTCCTCGCAGGTAACAAATAAAGTTGAATTAGATCACATCTAAGCCATGTCTTAAAGCTGATTTCTGCAGGCTGACATTCCATACTTTGCATGTCGTTGAAGCACAGTTCGGAGCTTAAAAAGCCAAAGAAACGAAAACATCGCTGCATTCTAATGAGACCTACTTAAAACAGCCTAACGAAAGTGGTCTTGGTTTGCAAAATCCAATTGCACATGACAACAATGGATGCATTAGATCACGTTTTAGTTGATAGAAAGAAGATCAAGGGTTACCACGTAAATAGGATCTACGCAAATATTGTTAGTAAGGAACAGAAAGGTTGAAATGTAGACGCCTTTCTCAAATGCGGCATTGACTATCTACTCCACAAAATATACACAATAACTTACACTTGAGTAAAATACGATCTCTTCTTGCGCAAGCTGAACACGAGAACTGGCAATTTAAATGAAAGCAAGAAAAATTGATTGGTACTCAGAGCAGGAAGAGAAAGCAGACGTCTCCTTTTAGACTGACAAGATCGAGGAGAAGCTACGTAGTGATCCAATCATCCAAAAAATGACTTAACATAAATTCATCTCTCGATATCAAGGTCACGGTGTTCTGACCTATGAGATATACGCGTATCAGTGTATGAACAACAGTAAAAGTCGAGAAATTTTGTCAAAAAACCCCATCTTCTCAAGTGGGGGCCGAACCAAGGACTTCTATTTTTCTCGGGAGAATGCTTTGACCACTGAACTACGACATTGTTTCTCTCAAGTAAATTTTATTGACTAGATCATTACAGCACGACACAGTGAATCATGTGGGCTTGTTATAATTAGGAGGCCTTATGTCTCCTTTTACAGCCACGACAGCAGAAAGTGTCCAGACTGACTGTCTGTTCTCGTTCTTGAAAAGTTTTAAGGTTTGAGATTACCAAGATCTTACCTATAACGTGGGCAGGTCATATTGGAATAAAACTCAACTTCTTCAAAGTTTTATATTACGTATAGAAGACCAGTAAAACTGAAGCAAGTTGATAAAGAGTCCATAAACCCACAGGTTTCAGAAAATGAGCACAGAATGGACCTGGGTCCAAACAACTTCAGCCGTTAAGATAGCTATGTCGAAAATTCCCTTCGATGATTTTTGAAAAAACGTTTATGAGAGGTAGGCACAAAGGTAATTTTGCTTTAACTGGAGTAGTTGTAAAGGCTTAGTCAGAACGTTGTTTTCTAGCTGCTGCCCCCCTTTTGTCGCATACTGCTACCTATACTATCAGGCCCGTTGTTGCTAACCTGTGCTTAGCTGATCAAGTTACCTGTTAACTGGAGTAATTATTTCACTTGTGTCTTTGGAAGCTGACTGGAGGGATAAGGTTTCAAATGTAGATATATTACAATGACAGAGATAGGAAAACTTAGCGACGTACGCAAAACACCACAGTTACCCACACTAGGACACAGAATGGATTACAACAGAAACGCAGAGATATCACTGGAATGGAAAAGACAAAAAAGACCTGAAAACAACGCTCCAGGTTGAACTACCGATTATGGGTTTGACCTGAGAAGAAACAAGAGATCTGGCGTTGAACCGAGTAAATAGTGGACTGCTACTCACTGTTGTTCTCAAAGGAACAGGAGGATCTAAGTCTAAGTGTCTTCTTAAAGTTTCAAAGAATGTAACTTACGTCAGATGTGATTCGTTTGCCATGAAGTGTGTTTGGATTCGCACGCCTATGCCAAAAGGTGAAAGGTTCTCCCAAATCGTGACATAGACGGTTATTAAATCTGTATCAGAGCAGACCACACCCTACCTCAACTTGTAGTTCTGATACAAAAATCTGACATCAAGAGTGTCAGCTGAAAACGTGACAAGTACAACAAATGTCGAATCACGACACTGACCCCGTTTTGTCTACATTGCTAAGCCTTCAAAGGGAACTAGGAAAGAATAAAGTAGAGATTTTTTCCCATAAACGAACACAAAATTAACTGTAAATTTACAAATAAAAAGATATGCTTACGAGCCTTCGCTTTACTAATGGATTACACCTTCCCAATTTATGACTTATAGTGTTAAACAAAGGGAATATTAAAAGCGAATTAGAGCCGTGTTCTCAGGTGCGGATTTTAGAGACAAGGATTGAGGGGTGATAGATAACGATCGGATGTTGGTTCCACGCCCTTCAAGTTCCTTGAAAGTAACAGAAACGCTCATTTGTCAATTTCAATTTATAGTTACAATGTCTTAAATCTTTGCTTTCTGTAACATAAATTTCCAACTGTAACCGTAAAGTTACACAGTATTCATTTATGTCAAATCTGAATCAACTTTTGCTAATCTTTAATTGTAAATTCAAAAAAACTATCAAACTTCAATTCTTCTCGCATTAAGTTTTGACCATTTATCGGCAAGCTTTTCAACGTCTATCCTGTCTGTTACTTCATTTTCACAAGCAATGATCAACAGGCTGTCTAGCCGATGATCAGACATTTTTTGCCTCAAATACGTCTTCAGCGGCTTTAATCCTGAAAACGAACGCATATTACTTGCTACGGATACTGGTGCAGTAAGCTTTTGCGAGATGGGTATACAGGCATCTCTCGCCAGCCAACACTTTTGATGCATCGCAGATTGTCTTTGGGTTTCTCGGCATAATATCATTCTTCGTATATCTGATGTCAAGAAACAGAAGGTCAGCATCTTTGAGATCATCGGGAAACATTTGACACAAGAGAATGCAGTCATCTTTTGTAGCTTTATGAAGCAGTTGTGGATGGTGGCATCTTAGATGACCAAAGGGCTCAGTTAATGCTTTCTCGGTATCTCTCTACTCTCTTATTAGCCTGTCAATGACCTTGAACATTTCAATGCGATAATGATCTTTGAAAGTTTGAAAAATGGCATTACCTACATTCTTATCAAACCTTGATGAAACCCTTCGTGGCAAATATCACTTTGAATACTCTGCTTGTGGATTGAATTATTTATGACAATGAGCAACGACTATTTCTATAAATCCATCAATTGCACCTTTATCTCTTCGAATACCAAGAAAGCTTTTTACCGAATCAAAAGAAAATTTAGCGGATGACACAAAAATATTGGGGGCGTCGCACCCCCACATCCTTGGTAAGTCCGTCCCCGCATGTTATTCTTCCTGGAGTTTGAAAAGAAATGCCGCACGTTTTCAATGCAGAATAGCAAAAGTACTCCCACCAACTCTACGGTAGGCTATTAATATTGTCTGAATTATTTTTATCTGAACCAACCAAAGACTAAATCTTTGAGTGTACTAAAAACTATTAGTAACAATCTGCCTTCAATGCCCATAATGACATCGGTGATGTTATTGTACGCAGTCCTACTTCTCAGGGTGAAACTAGGCGTCAGATCTGAACTCATGAGACCCGGCTTTGAATTTCAGGTGGTTTCAGTCATACTTCTTTTCTTTAACTATTGTAGAGCACACCCCTACGATGAATATGGGAGACGGTAACGAAAAAGAGGCTTTCATGTTGCATCTGACCCATCGTGACTTGCATTCTATTTTTGCTTCTTTGAAAACAGGATGCTGACAAAGCCCTCGTTTTAAGAGTTGGTGGGTATAGTGGACAAGGAACGGAGCCCCCTAATTATTGTTTTCTAGATTTGTGCATTGTTTATCATATTTACAACAATGAAAACATTGGTGGGGTCATAAAAACACACGCAATTTCTCATGCAATTGTCACTGAAGCCCCTCTTATCACGTTTTCCAAAAACCATGGGCACTTTCCTAGACGTCTAGGTCTAAACCTGATATCATGCCTAATTTCACGGTTATCTTGGAGAGGGAAACGATCAATTGTTTTATCTTCCAAGTGTTCTTGTCCAAAAGAAGCTATGTAGTGTTAGAAAGGCTTTTGTCTAACGCAAGCACGTACACATCTGTTACCTGCAGGTCTTATCAGAGTGTGAAAGAGCATACATTGCTTTTAGCTTTTTCACTTTAAAACTCATCTTGCCTTCCATACATTCGCGTGCAACAATGTATGTCTATGGAACTCACAAATGGCTGTTTTCCATGCAGAATGATGGTGGCTTATAACGACAATGAAATTTCTTAAACCGGAAGCAGACCATCTGTACACTGGAGGCAGATCGGAAGCAGACTTTTTTGTAGACTGGAGGCAGATCGGACGCAGACCTTTTGTAGACTGGAGGCAGATCGGAAGCAGCCCTTTTGTAGACTGGAGGCAATTTGGAAACAGACCTCTTGTAGATCAGAAGTGGCACTCTGCACCTAAATGAAATCGTTGACCACACAATAACTTTTTTTTTTTTCTTCCATATGTTCTACATCACGATATGTCAGATAGTAAGGTCAGCAGCTAACTAAACGGCTGATAACGTGAACTTCACTATTGACAGGAGAATAAATGCCATTGGGTCATTACCACCGTTGGGGCTGTACCAAGCAAAAGAAGCAGGGGAAGACCGGCTACACAGTGGTTAGGTGATCTTAAGGACGTCTGTAAAAATACCTGGTAGACCTGGTGAGACTGGCAGAGGACAGAAAAAGTTGGCGAGCTCTCATTAACACCACACTAACACCAATAGGTGTGAGGTGATACAATGGTGATGATGATGGGTCATTACCAAGGCTTTTTAACAAAGCGAGACAACAAGCCTTGCATCATCTATCCCTCATTCCCAGCTTACGAATTACTGATACACATCCGCGACATAAAAGGAAGTTGTCTTTGATGATCATGGTACATAGATCATGATACCATCCCCTTCTGCGTATTATGGAGATAGACAATTAGTTTTAGGAATCTGTGTAAGACATTTCTTGTAGATTGTTCATAACCTTTTAGCTTTAAGCGACTATAATACAGCTAGTTGCCCTTGCAAGTTTAAAATTAGACATAATTATGCATTATTAGTAAAATGCTAATAGAAATTAGTAAAACAAAAATAATGACAGGAAAATGAAGTTCTTTTCATCTGAGTTTTAGTTGCCTCTTTTCAATGACATCATGTGGTATACGTCATTCCCACAGTTTCAATTTTTTCAAATATAAACTGTTAACGGTTCATACCCAGACCAGACTTTTGAGTGCATATCACGGCCTATTAACCCTAAAGTACATTAAACTATTTAAAGTTGAAATGAAGTCGAGCAGTACTTGGCTGAAATGGCAGATTTTGTTTACTCTTGAAAACAGACGTTCGTACAATCATTCTATAAAATCAAGTGAATGTAATATCGAAGTGAGGATATTAACAGTTATTGTTAAGGTCAAAACAGTGAGAAGGCGTTAACATTTAATAGTAAATAAAGCAATTTAGAGCTCACCTTCTCCTTGCCTTATAGACAAAAACTGTTATGGAGATAAAACTTGTCGTAAAATGTCTAGTCCTCTTTAAGTCTTGAACACAATAGATTTCTATTTTCAGGCTAATCCCTTTTTATAGTAGCAGTGGAAAACATTCTGCCCTAGTTGCGCACCATAGCAAAGAAGAATCACTGTTTTTAAATCAGCTCAACTTTGAATATCGTGTGCTGTATCTCTGTATGAAAATGAAGGTTGCTAGGAGACAAATTCATTCCTTCTCACGTGTTTGGATTTTTGCTTTGAAAGGATGTTAAATTGCAAGACTTTTGTTTAAATATTTTCTTGTTTTTATTGTAAAAGTAAAAAAGAAACAGAATAAATCAAACGAAACGCATAATGACATATCAAAGAGAAATATTAACATTGAAAACAACACCAATGTGACGTGGGAAGTTTAAATGACTGAAAAGTGTATGAGTATTGTAGTATTTCAACACTATATTGACGAATACAGAAATTAGTAAAAGCTCTTATCTTCGCCCAATCAATCACTCTATCCATCCAACTGTCTATCTATCTATCTATCTATCTATCTATCTATCTATCTATCTATCCGTCTGTCCGTCCGAACATCCATCTATCCATCAATCTTAGCACTTACTCAAACCCTTAGATAGTAGAGCTATTGGACGCGAAACTTTAAAGTTCGTCCTTTTGCTGCTAAATGTAAAAGCAATTGATATTATGTATGTGTCCAGGATTGACTATTTTTGCTCTCTGTCATTCTATACGATATTTTGCGTGTCTTCATTTTTATTGGAAGTAATATTAACCAGTTGTTTTCCTTTTACTTTCCAGTTAATTGAATTTGAGCACATCGCAAGAGTATACATGGAAAGATTTATATGACATAAGAGAAGCACCATGTGTTTTTAGACTTTCATTTTAACTCAAAACAGGCCTATTTTTATTTTTTCACCATGGGTCAACTGACACAGCCTGAGGGACAGCATCACTCACAGTCCACTTCAGAGCGGTTTACTATATTTCAAAGTCATACACTAATAATGAAGACCCTGATAACCGCGAACGAGACTTTTCTGCGTTTTAGACATTTTTTGGTAAGAGGTACTAAGTGATATTCTATAGATATTGCGTAATTGGAAACCATTTTTGTTAAATTAGGAGGGTTAAATTCAAAAGGAATGAATAAAGGTACTACAAAGTAACCAATATCTCAATTGGCATCCTTAATAAGCATAGCCTAGAGCAATCACTCAAAACAGGACAAGATCATTGAATACCTTGCTGCTTGTACTAAGAGGTATCACTGCTGGCAGTCCTTGCGTTGCGTGCGTTTGCCAGGTTAAGGAGGTTTCTTTCCATACACGAGAGGAGTTCGTCAGCTCAACGATCAGACCCAACAGCAGACTAACAAAACAACCTTTAAAACCCAAATAATTGTGTGAAGTTCTTATCTCTGCTTCTTATTTAAAACTTTGCTGAAATTTCCCAACAATAAGTCCAGCAGTTTTATAATGTCGAACTTTAAAATACCTTTAAAGTGCGCTAATATAATACTGTGGGTAAGTGTGTGAGTTCCATTCGATACTCTCTACTTGCCCGTTACTGTATAATGCTTTGTTTTGGGTCATAGTGATAATAGTTTATTTGTGGTGGCATTTATTTACTAGTTTTCTTGTTGTGTTTGCTATGTTGTTGTCTCTTTACTGTTCGATGCCTCAATCTCAGAACTTTTCCAAATCTTGATCATGAAGATGAAGCGCCACAAAGAGACAGAATTGCCTTAGCATAAGTCCGTACCCTTTAAAGAAAAGTCTTAAGCAATCATGTCAATAATGAGCAGCAAAGTTTTGTACCTTATTGACCTAAACTTTGTGAGCGTGTCAAATTTGTCAAAGGTGATGAAAATTGAAACTGACCATAAATTAAGGCCGTCATAAGGTAAGTTCAACAACGTTTGGCTCAATAAACTATAACAGACCACTGTTAGACTTGCTGAAGAAAAAGAATGTGTCCTACTTGTCTCTGAGCCTGACTGTCTCTCCAGGTCTGTCTTCACCACTATAAAGCTATATTGGAACAATTTATTTGTGGTACAAAAATTGAAAACAGAAGCACAATAAAAATACACATTCAATTTCTTGTCTTGACCATTACTGACCTAATATTACGATTCAAATTACGATCCGTGCCTTACAAAATAATCTATAAGAAATTAGGCCTACTTTGGTAGCTTCAATGATCAAGACTCATTTCATGGTAATTATTAGCTGTCTTGACCTAGTTAAGAATTTGTGTATTTTCTACGTCATTTCTTCTCCAGAGGAACTCACACAGGGGTTAATGCGGGACTTAAACAGTGCCTCGTGATCCGTGAGGACTTTGCTGTGGTAAGGTGCCTTTAAGGTCGGATGCCCTTGCTAACACCACCGATAGCTAGATCTGAACCGTGATCTTCGGATTGAAAGTCGGCGCCTCTAACCACTACGCCATGACCGCCCGGTTTGGGGTTTGGGTATCGTATTCTTTATTCAAGAGGCAGCATGAAGTCAGCACTTGTCAATGATCTCCTTTCGAATTCAGCATTTTCACGTAATCCGACTGAGAGTTTTCGAGCGCGCATGCGCTTAAGAAGTAGATAAGTTCATCTATTGCCTAGCCTCGCACTCATTTCTAGGCTATTGGTTTGAAAAGAGGCCGATTTCTGTTTCAAATGTATGTTCCAGCTAGGGTATTAAATGCTAGAACTTTTCTCCCGACTTGCTACTGATAACTTGACAAACTAGTTTGCCTCGTTTCTATGCTTTTCTAGTCTGATATTGATATGAGTGAGGGCATTGGAAACTAGTGTCCTTGTTGCTACTGTGCAACTCTTGGCTAGAGGCCTGAGCTCTTTGGTTCTATCAACCCTTAAAGATTGCTGGGACATCAGTAGTGATATGTCGCACATGGATGTGTGTCCCTGTATTTTCGCTTGGTTTGCTGCCACGCTTATTTCATCTGTTGAAACACTCATCTTTGCCGAGTCACTTCAATATAATAACAAAATTTTATGTAAAAACCCAGTTGTTTACGAGCCTTGAGAAAATATCCTGCTCCAGATTGTCCTAAAACACTGTACAGCACAGTTTCTGCAAATCTCCCCTTCAATTTTGTTCCGCTTATCACTACGACTGTTAATCGTTGAATTCTTAAGTTTATCCTTGTCTGTCTTCAATGTAATACTCTCAAGTAGACACTTTTGTTGCCTTTTGACCTCGTAATTAGTGAATGCTTAATCTTAAATTTAAACTAAAAAAGCTAAGAATTAAACTTGATCGATTTAGTTTTCTTTGCTTCATATGATTCACTTTTGCTTGACTAAATCTTTGATGCACTACAGATGATAATAATATTTAGCTCGAATTGCTTCTGTGAAATGAGTTAGATGTTGCCCTAACCACTTCTCATTGCCTTGAAGCTGAAGCTGCTAGTGAGTTAACTAGCCACGATACTAACCTCGTATCATATCATGACTTGTCATGCTTCTTTCTGCTGTTGTTATTAGAACTAGTATTCGCAATAGGAGTAGTTCCTTCAAACTTCATGTCATCTTACTTTCACATTGCCAAGTACTATGTCTGTCATTTTAAGATTTAACAATGCAGTCGGTTCCTCACAAGCTCAACAAATTTAGTGTCCGTGCACTACGAAGCGCTCAAATGGAGATTGATATTACATAGTGTGTTAGTTCCATTTCCTTTTTAATCACTGAGGAAACGCAGCACAGCATCCGTTTTGAAAATAGTCCTGCAGTCACCTCTTATCGTGAGAATGTCATTTGCGCTGAAACACAGTCGACATCAAAGATAATACTCGATTATGGGATGTTTGATCGGTCACTAAAATATTCCTGCTTTCGTAGGTCATCCTTTCAGCAAGATTTATTCTAGACTACACAAATGTCCCTCTAACATGGTTCACAACCAAAAAGGTCAACCAACTCCCAATAAAAACGAACCATTTGTACCCAATGGTATACTTGAACCATGAACGGCACCATCTTTGGTTGCTGACAATTTCACACTTTCGACAGTTCTCTTGCATGTTTGCAGCGATTATGTAAGTATTAGCTGCAAGCTCGACTTGTACTAAGACAGAATACGCTGTACTAGGGACACAGAAGTCAGTTCTCTGTTGCATGACTAAGGATGGGTAATTCTCTTATTCAGAAGAAGGGTAAAAAGCAGCGTAAACTTACAAACTACATTTTACTGGACTTATAGTAGCCTCATGACACTACGTTTTTGCCAGACATCTGGTTTTAAACCTTCATCGACGAGATGTTCCGGAGCCATACATTTCCCAGCCTGGATGAAGAAATAGCAATTTCAATCAATAACTTGGCAACGTACGTTGTAGTTGCCAAGAAGGTATGTAGAATGCCTGACGCTGAAAGCTTTCAAGTATAGTTTAAAATGCCACCACAGTGACAGTCATTTGAACGCTTGAATTTCTCGCACATTATCGTTGTCCATCTGTTCAACACATCAGAAAAAGCATCATTGGGAACTCAAACAGGAAAGGATGGTTCAATACTCTTGCGATAATCACTTGACCTCTATTTGCGTCTGTATCTGTGATGCTTTTACATGTTATTCTCATCCCACAATATGTACAGAATCGGCGCAGTAAAGATTTTTTGTTACCCAAGGAAATTCATGCATTAAAAATCCTGAACTTGGGAATGGGGCATTGACACCTTGTTGAGTTAAATGACCAAAATGTTTAAAACAGATAACAACAATATTTTCTACCTTTCTTCATAAGGAAGACATTAAGCTACACAAGCTCCCTGGAGGAACATTGATGCTGTTAAGGGGATGTATTAAGCCATCTTTCGTTTGCCATTTCAACTATAATAAACGCAAGAGAAGGTGGTAACGATACCCAAGATAGCACGACGTAATCACCAGGTCTTAGCACATGCAACGTTGATCTCTCCTACTTTGCGTCAACAATACGTGAACTTTCTTTATGCCAGATTTTTCTGTTGAATATGATCGTCAGCACTGCGTGGGTAGCAAATATGTTTTGGTCCTTGTTTCGTCACAACCAGCAGTTAACAATACAGTGGCCAATTTAAAGTAACCTTAGGTGGCATATTTAAACACAGCAATATATTCTAAGGGATAGACATATGGTAGTGTTTCATTTTGATCCAAAAACAATATTGAACATGCGGATTTATGGAAAAGAGATAAAACGACTGAAACTGCAACGCTGATCACTCTGCCTGATTGACATAAAGAGAAACTAGAGTCTGTTTTCCGCCTATTTGGGAATCCAACGAGGGCCCTTCAACCGTGAGTAATTGTCCTTCCGGCTAATTAAAACAGTTTTGAAAATTTGTGACATTGCGCTATAAACATACTTAAAAGCTTTTTTCGTCTGACGCTCTTCAGGGTATGAATCGCAAGAAAAGAAAGTCTAGATGTTTGATAACCTTTTTAGATCGTCCTTCCACTTAAGTGTATTGGAGTCTGTCTACATTAAAACAAGAAACCCGGGACTTTGTATGGAGAAAGAGTTCATTTCTTCACTTGGACTCTCCCAATAATGCTTTTTTCTTCATTTTCTTTCTGTTTCTTTTCCTGTCTTGCTTACGATTAGCTACTTTCGATCCTTGTTTCGTATAATAACGTTGTCATATATTTATACTTTCCTTTCTGGCGTATCATACTCTGAAGACGGACAGACGAAGGAAGATTTTAAGTACGCTTTTAGCGTAATAATGTTGAAACTTTTCAAAGTGATTTGCACCACCGAGTTTTGCACCAAAAAAAAGATTGTTCAATTAAAACAGTCAAACAAAGTACTAGTTATTCAACTCGCAAGTTGGGTTGTCCTGCTGCAAGTGATTACGTTCTTAATTGACAAATAAATTGCTATGTTCCTTATATTACACCCTGTTTGGCTTATTTTCAGTTACGATAGCGATGACCAAAGTATTGAACCCGTGTCTTAAAACTCCGAAACTCACGTTTTATTTCTATTATAGAAGTCGACGAGGTGTTCTTGTGTAACAAACAGAAGGCACCTTTTCTACTGAACTAAATGGCTCAATAGGAAGGATAAAAATATTCTTAGCTATTCAACCACGTTTTTCAGTAGCATACTCGCTGTTCACCGTAACTGACTTTTTACTAGACTTGCGTGTTGTATCAGCGAGTAACCTCTTTTTGAAAGTGGGATCCTATTACTATCTCTCACCTAAAGTTTTTTAGCGGTAACGGAGATTTGAACTCAGAATCACCGGGCTACCAAGACGCTGTTTCTGTGAGGCTCATTTTGATTATAACTCGATGACTGTGTCGCTACAACTTGCCAGATTATCTTCTTTTACGCATTAACATCTGTCTGTATACCGTATACATGCTGAACATGGATATGAAGAATCTGTTTGAGTGATGTATTTCACTCGTATGGTTCAATGTTGGGACTTCTGCAGGTGGATAGCAGATCATCGCATGTGAAAGCTATATACTTCAATCGAGTGTCTTCTTTTTAATGTAAAATCTACCTTGTTTCAGAGAGCAAACGCAATACCCGCTTTGGATATTACATCTATCTTAAAGTAAACTCAGGTGCAAACGCTTTTTCACTGCTGTGGACATATGAATCAGACCTATTGTGGACAAGCAGATGAATTTGATGTCCAACCCGTCGGAGGACAAATAAAACCATTAAGACCCCCTTTTCGAGCTATTCGTGTTTGCAATCATAAGCTAAACTGGGTTGTGTCCAATGAGGTATAAGAAAAGCTATAGGGTGAACTCGAGGCTTCTGGCATGTTGACAACGTGAAGCCTTCGAAACGACGTCTAAAACGAGGTTGGTACGGCAAAAAGTTCGTAGCTGCGATAGTAAACAAATTTAATGGGAAGAGCTGTGAACACAAATTGTACTTTGCAGGTCTATATCATGCCACGTGCGATTCTACTAGCAGGGAAAATAGCAGAGATAAGAGCTGCAACGCAGTAAAAACAACAATGTAAGCAAACAAGTGTCATCTTTCAATTTGTGTCTCGATTTGGAATACGCGATTACGGTAGTTTATCACAGTAAACTAGTTACCTTACTAAAGAAGTGCGACTGTATGTTCTCGCAAGTTGTCGGGTATGACCATAAATTTAGTTTTAAATGATATCCACTAAACCATGCTTCAAGTATGGGATGTGGGACTCAAAAGGAGAAGAGAAGCGTCAGGATAGAGAGTTCTAAGATATTATGACACACCAAACGAGGAGCGAAATGGACGAATTGACCCTTGTTAGACTAAAGTTATATTTTACCCAAGACCAACGAAACCGGTGTATAGGACAGCTTATTACAGTAATACGAAGATGCAAGTTTATAACTTTTTGGAGAGACCTAGAGATATGATTAGTATCACTCGTTGGTGTGATCATTTAGACCAATTGAAAGAGTATAATTCGTTTCAAAATTAATAAAGGACAGCATTCATAGGAATGAAGTTGAAAATGTTGAAATTGAGTCCAGAGATAACCTCTCAATCCTGCCAGTAAATATCCAGTGAATCAGGTGAGACCTAATTTTAGTCCAAAACCAGCTTTAAAAACATACAGCTGAAATTTTAAGCATTATTTTAGATATCTACACTTTTGACCTGATGAAATATGCACTCTAAATAAGGACGAATTGTACTTGTATGAACATTGTACGGCTAAGGACGAATCGTTGGAATGAGATGGGCTTTTGTACCCCAGCTTCATCAATTTCACCTAATCTCACGTCCATTTTGATCAAATTCTAACGGTTTTGACCCTCGAAATTATCCTGCAAAAGTCTACACTCTTCTTTTTCTCATTTTGTCGATTGTGACAGCCAAAAACAATGCAAGATATCGGTATTTTGAAATTGAACACAAGCACATGCCAACAGCATACAACGTATGACGGGGATCTTTCGCCGTACAAATCGAGTTCCTTGAAACGCAAAGTGGCTTCATCCTCGCTCTGATGTTAACTCTCTAGCTTTTCGTATAATTCATTGGTTGTGTCTGCCATAAAACGAGGCTAAATCATAAGCATGACAACATGATGGTCAGTACTTATTGCTGCTTCGCTGTGCTATCAAAATCGTGTGAACAAAGACTCAAAAACTAACACTCAAACCTTCGTAGGTTATGAGTTCAAGCCCGATCGTCTCCCACTTAGTGCAGCTATTATGATAATGCTCCACTCTTGACAAAGATATCAAATTACTTGTGTCTATTTAGATGCTACGTATATCTGACGCTGATGAGGGCTTGAAAGGAAACACAGAAAAAATGGTCCACAGAGTCCCCTCCTTGTAGTCATGTTGAAATAATTTCTCTTCCTTTTCTATGGCAATCAAATGGAACAGTAAACCCTGGATACCGTTACTCATTAAGACTTTGCATATTTATGCTAAGTAAGCGCACATCTGCAGAATGGCTGGGAAAATTAAATATTTACTAACCATATATAAAATAGTTAAAACATTAGACTCGTTTTTCCCGTTAAAATTGAAATCTGAGGCTCTCGTTTTTGTCATAAGTTTGCCAATCATTGACGTAAATGTTCAGTCTGATTTTTAAAGACTTTCCCAGTTTCCGTGTGCTTAAGTCAAAACGTTTGATTTCCGGTGAGGAAAGTAATTCAAACCATGTTACGGGTCACCAAACACCTGGCTTAACTTATCTTTTGTCAATAACACAAGCGATTGCTGCAAAGGCAGCCGGGGTTTCACATAATCAGATATCAGCTGGTGACAGCAAGGCGATCAAAGCACCCCTCTCTCCCTAGCAAGATTATAATGGTGGACTGGCATGAAAAATATGCACCATATTCTCACATAACCGTATTCGAAGTCGATTACAGGGAAGATATATATTTAAAATACGAAAAGTTTTACATGACATCAACGCAAGATAGGTAAAATATTTCAACACAGTAACAAATATTGCAATTTGCGCTGTATCATAATGTCAACTCCTAGAGAAAAATTGACTGACGACAAGAATTAAATTAGATGCGATATCTAGATGTCAAACAGGTCCCGCTATTCGTGAAACGTATATGAATTTTATTATTACTGCTTGTTAAATTTGATTTCTTGTTGAACAAATAATCCATAATCACAGTCTGACTTGCTTGTATCGATGGTCATGAAAACCATTGCTAACAGATCTTTACTTTTGGGCTACCCCCACCCTTATAACCAAGCCCTCGATGAAGTTCATTAAAATATTTTCAGTAATTAGTGCTTCACTGAAAGATCTGCAGTGATAAGAACGCGATGTAGCAAATCTTTATTATTCACTGAGCCATCTTTGCCTTGACGTAAATGATAATCTTACTATAGAACCATTGTCAATCATTTATGCTCATACTATCAATAGTAAGAATAGTAAAATATCTTATATTCTGTGACATCATGTGTAATTTTCCGTTACTCAAAAATACGGGTTTTGTTCATAGTAGATCACAGAGCAAGATGCTTGTTGCTTTATGTTTCCAACAGAAATATGCATTTTATATCGCCGTTCAAAAACAGGAAACACGTTTGTACGATCTTGAATGAAACCCTTTGTCGTGTTCCCCGTTTCAAACAGGTAGATATATGAAGCTTATTCAAACTTATGAGTGGTATCTTTTGGGCGATGACAGCAGGCAATAGATGTTGTCAAAACCCTAAGAAGCGTAATAAAACCCTCAAACAAAACTCTTTTTGCCTTAGTAATGAGTGTTTTGTCAAAGTTGTACCTGTTTAGAACAGGTCGTTAGTTCTATGAAATAACAAATAGCACTACAGTGATATGAACAGTTTCATTTAACGCACCGAACATCATGAAAATGTGCAGAAAATTGCAATTGCTATACGAGAACGAATGTTTATATTAGCAACAAATTAAAGCAACTTCACAAGAACGCAAAGCCAGTTAGCAAATATTTTTCCAAAGGTGTCTTTCCAATCACAAATTGTCTCAAAACACCGGGTACTCATTTTCGTTAAACAACAAACTCCTCTAACAAGCACTAAGCATTTTGTTCTACTGTTTCACTGATTAACGTAAACTGGTCTAAAATTCTAGTCAGATATGCATTTAATAAAGTAATCCTTGATCGATGTTTTAATGACTTCTTTTACTTATATTTTCTTTGTTTTTAGATGAGAGATATTTGGCTGGACGTTGTCGTATGCAAGATTACAAGACTCATTGTACATCAACAAAAAACTAGGCCATATGTATTAGTTCGACCTGAAAATTAGAGATTAAATGATAATAAACACCTACATGACATTATTTTTATCATATTAACATGATAAAGATAGTACAAAAGGATTGATAACTAGTTTCTGTGTAACAAAATAAACACGATGTTGATAGAACGATTCTCTACACTTACCAATTCCTCTCGAAGTCGCTTCAGCTCAGATGATTTAAAAACATCCATAATAAGATAAAATTCGTCTGTCAAAATTGATTTGATTGTCGTTGAATCTCATTTAATTCAACTACATACATTTTAACAGGCCATTCCATTCCTAATGAATCCCTCTGCTTTGGGTTCTGCAACAACAGTTAATGTGGCGGACTTGCTTGCCCTTGACTTAGGTGCATGTCCAGGTTCTACCACTACGTTTTACCTTGATCACTATGGGGATGTCCAAGACAATAATACGTAAAGTATTGTTGGAAATTCTTGAGTGCTTCGAGGTTTTCTGTCTAAATGATTGATGAAGTTATAAAAGTTTTTCTTTTATTCCTGCATATTAATTATACAGCATATAACTGCTTGTAACAGACATTTTTGAACAAAAAAACGACAATCAAGTACCACGAGAACATTTTATAGCCGTACTTCATACGGTCATTATAATGATTATTTAATAGCTGAAATTATTACTCGTTTTTCCTGGATCGAAGGATCTGTAGAACTTGGAAACAGCTTCCACTATCCCAAGTAATAAAATTCGCGAATGCCAAAAAAGTAAAGTCAACATTGAATGAAAATAAGTACCATTGCAATTTAGCGCACCTTAACCCATTGTTTATTATTTACTTCTCACAATGGTTTCTATTGTAGATGACTGTTAATTGATGTTTCTTCTTTCCTTGCGTGTCCTTCTCCTTTTCGAGATATTGTCATAACTTACAGTGTTTCAAGTGTTCGCTGGGGATAATTATCAACTGAGTGTTGTCTTGCAAAGACAGCTGCTATGCAGGTGCAAACTAAGATTGATTCATTAATTGTGACCAAATACAAAAGTTGTAACATCACCGCTTTTAATCAATAATGACCCATCGACGAATTCTCTACCGAGTAGGTTATTGTTTAACTAGACTCACAAAAATGCAGTGCCATGGGGCTAGTTTATGACTAATAAAATATAAACCATTTGTAGCTTAACCGCCCTTGTCAAAATGATAACGATTCATCCGCGAATTTTCGACCAACAAGACCCTAGTTATCCAACGTAACAGCATAAATTTAGCGTTGTGGTCCCTTACCGTATCCTGACGAATCTGTGTGCTCAACATCCTACGTCTCTCTATGAGCCGATCCCAAGCCCGGGACTCGCCCTTCAGGGTGGGGAGAAGGTTAGGTGATGTGACTAGCACCGTAAGCTAGCTTTTTATTCCGACACCGGTGGTATGCCATAGCAGGTCATAACAGGCGTTAAGTAAACAAGCAAGAGTCGGACGAAGCGCTTCATAGCTTATTACATAAAACAATCTTTGTCATATGACAGACCTTGTAGGTGGAAAATCCACAATGGATAGCTTCCATGTAAAACCAAGTACCACCTTATACGCTTTACTAGTCATATGCCAGAGGTTTAGCTCATTAAGAAAGAGGTCAATTTTTCAATCGAAACACCGGAATTCGTAGCTCATGTAGTCCCTGCCGTATGTCAGCTCTACATTGTCATAAAACTTGTTACATTTATCATTTTCATCCGCTAGGAGGCCCATTACTTTTCAGCGGAAAAGTGTACCAAAATTCTGTCACAAGCCTAAGAACTTGTAGGTCGAAAAGTCAAGGATGGATAGTTCTCTTCCTCGATAGAGTGGAAAAGTTACAAATATATACATTTTAAAGTCAAGGATGGATAGTTCTCTTCCTCGATAGAGTGGAAAAGTTACAAATATTACATTTTAAAGTTCATAGTTATCAAACTGATTTTACGTTTCTGGAATTAGTTACCATGTTGGCCGATAAGTATAATAGTGGAAAAAACAAAATTAAAAATCATATAAATGGAATTATTAAAAAAATTTGCTAGTAAATGTTGGCGCATGGCAGAATCGCATGTTTTGGCAGACATCGGCACAGAAATTCATATACTGCTAAAATTCCTCAGCAATATAAGATTTGCAAGACATTTAATAAACACGACAATTTTTTTAAATTTGTGAGACATGTTTCGGATATACCTTATCATCAGTTGACAAATCTTGCTGTTCACTCATCGTTTATAAGTTTAAATGTGCGAGATGTAATTACGTAGGTGAAACGTGCCGACACTACTTTGGACGTGTCTAGGAACATTTGGTTAGCGATAGGAACCCACATATATTTAAACATTTGAGGAGTTCGGAACCTTGTAGCCAGGTATCCGATAAGAGTTGTTTTAGTATTTTAGACTCTGCTAGTTGTTCTTCTCACCTCAAAATCAAAGAGGCGTTGCACATCACATGG
>JANTCA010014556.1:0-25914 GCA_024741275.1 Chironex yamaguchii | reverse complement strand
GAAAACAATTCTTGGATTGACAGCAGAGAAACACTTAACTACAGCTTTTTTAATCTGTGTTTCTATGCGGATAGAAATATTACCTAGCCAAGGAAGTTTTAGGTATACAGGACATTTTTGAGGCCCAAAAGATTTTTGGTTGCAAAATCAGCAATCTTTTTTTCGAAGAATTCTAGAAACAACATCCTCTGGATACCCTTTTTTAAGGAGAATAGATTTTATTTTCCCTAGTTCCGATTTTAATTTAGATTTTGAACAGATACAAAAGTGCTCTATGGACAAGTGTTCTGATGAAGCTGATTTTCCATTTTTATGGACAAAAAGAATCCCCATGAATGTAATCAGAAATAGGCAATAAACGTGATCCTTGTCAACAGTGAATTTGAGAGCTGAATGTAACTGGATAAGATTTTGGAATAACCTGTCTCATTCCAGCTCTTTTTTAAAGATGGCAAAAGTGTCACCAACATAGCGAAAAAAAACGTACATCTTTTGGTTGTTTTCTTTCAGAATACGCTCCCTGTAAAAGCCGACAAAAATATTTTGCCAATGCCGAACCCAATAGGCTACCTATTGCCACCCCGTCCTTTTGTCGATAAATTCTAAGGATATTGGAGTCTGTCCACTTTAAAACTAAAAAACCAGTACTCTGTAGGCAGAAAAAGTTCGTTTTTTCACTTGGACTCTTCCAATAATGTTTTGTTTATTCATTTTCTCTTTCTGTGTTTCCTTTCTTGTCCAAGATTGGCTAGTTTTGCTACATGTTTCGTATAAATAGGTTGCCATATACCTATACTTTCCTTTCTGACGATTCATACTCTGAAGAGGGTCAGCCGAAAGAAGCATTTAAGTATGTTTTAGGGTAATGTCGCAAATTTCCAAGGCAGTTTGCAAGTTTTGTACCACAAAAAGATTGTTTAAGTATAAAAGCATCGCTTTTTACCTTATTCAGAGCCAGATTTTGAAAATCTTTATGAATATTTATAAATTATATGGATTTTAAGGTTTCGATTTTCCTTAGACCTGAGCGGCCTATTTTTCCATTTTTCCTAAATTTTAATACTGCGAAATTCTAACTAATTCATGAAATATATTCAATGGAGAATAAGCAATCGTTTGCCGGTATTAATAGTAATAACACCACTCTCTGTCAGGTTATGATAGAAGTTTGAAAATTTAGTCACTAAAGTTTGAGGAAGAGAACAACAGATTTTTAGATATTTTCTACGTTCCTCTAAGGTTTTGTGTTATAATTTTCTTTACCACTGATGTCATATTTAGATATTTCGGTCGATATACTGCGCTGCATTACATATACTGCCTAGTCGTTGAAGTAAGATGAATAAGGGGTAAATTCAAAACACTAGAGACTATTTGCTTTACTTATTTGCGAGACTTATGTCTTCATTTTGGACTTGATTCTTCGTTGAAAAATTAAGAATGCTCGCACTAAATAGCAGTCCAAACTTTGTCGGTATTATAAGGAACACTTGATAAACTCCGTATTCCTTACTAGCTATTTACGACATGGAGATCTTTTCACTTTAACTAAAGTTCATTTCACTTTTTAAAGATTTCATAACCAAAGAAAACCGAAACAAGAAAGTTTGTTACAGAATTTTCCTAAATTTGCTAATATCTAAAGCTCCAAAGTTTATGCAAATAGAGCTTTAAATTACAAATTGCAGTTCATGAGAAATAAGTGGCTACGTTTATTGACGACTCTCCACCCCTACCAACCTTTGAAGGTAGGCTGGTGTAGTGTAGTAATCACGTGATAGACATTTAGCACGTGACAGACTTAACCGAGAGCAATGCACGAAAATTAGGACGAGTCGTGTAAATAGGAGTTCGGAAGCAAGAAGTGATTTGAATCAAATATCTTTGTCTTCCTTGAATCTTATTCTGTGCATCGTAAGATACTATAGCTGGTAACAGGTTGACTACGGCATGATCGTTTCTTACGCTATTAGCGTTGTCCAAAGACATCTGCTGGAATGTTTTGTTACGTATATTACGGATTTATGCTACCATGGAAACTGCTTTCTAGCAAGAAAACGTTCTATTTTTTTCTACCTGCCGGTGTCAAATAGTACATCAAGTCGAAACCATTTGAAATGTATTGAGTTTGTATAGAGCGGAAAAATATAAAATGTGTATCGTGATTCAAAAGAAGATGGATCGGAAATTTTAGGTTGTAATGTATTTGCCTGGACATACCTCAGTACAACGCTTCTCAACGTCTTCTTTCTGTCCCTGCCCCTTACCATGCTACTGGTATCCCAATTACCCCCACAAGCAAATTTGGAACAAAAAGTGTGATTTGAATGTCAAAGTGTACTCTTGTATACCTAATTGACGGGAGGAGGGGGGTGAAATAAGCGGGGATGGTAGACAGGTTTTAAAAAGCTAATTAGTTGGTAGGTTAGTATAAGCGGTGGTCGAAATTCTTTAATTTTAATTCTTAAAATAACTGGGAGCTGGAACAAGCGTTGAGGTTTCATAATTCATTATTTGATTGATTAACGAGTGGCTCCAAAAAAGCTTGGTAATATCGTGTGTCATTTTGGTGACATGCAGACAAAAAATTATAGAAATTGGCTCCAATGTAAATCCAAGTGGCATGGTTGGAATAAGCGCATTGGGGATAGAAAATTCTAAAAAAACCCAGAACACTGAGTGCTGTAAATGAAAATTAAGGTTCCAAGAACAAGATCACATCACAACCTTTTATGGTTAGGTAGACTTTAGACATTGAGTCAGTGTAAATATAAAGCTCCACTTTTTGCCCCTCTCCGATCGTCTATGTATCTCTTATTCTGTATTTAAGAAGAGAGCCCCCTGATATGGGCCACTCCTTCTTTCTCAAATCGCTATAGAATCCCAATTTCAGAACATTTTAAAGTCCGCTCAGTATTTAGATGATGTGGTCCATCTTAAGCACTGCCAATTATAGACGGATTTCTCTTATTCATCTCACATCCCTTTAGTTCTAATTCACCCCCAATTCCCTCCTTTAGCTTCAAATTCCCCCCAATTCCCGCATCACTTCTCATTTACTCATCGATCGTTCTTATTCCCCTGGTGGTGCACACACACAGGTTGAGAAACACTGCCTTAGTAGGAATAGCTATGTGCTATGATCCGCGCAAGAAAGTGACTCGACCATAGGACAAGTGACTAAGATGATTGAAATCGAAGAAAACCGTAATAGATCGCATATCAAGTACATTTCTACAAGTACTTGCATCATGAATTCTTGGATAAGACTTAAAGAATATTCATGAACAAAAATGGAATACCAAATCGTTCTAAGCTAAGCCTTTGTAAGAAGTCCAGTCCACCAGAATATCTAATATCCATGTTACGAAATATTCACGCTTAAGTCACAAAATATGATTCTTAAATATAGGATAATATGTAATGCTTTGGCACTTACTGACATTGATCATTTCTTTTACATTCGATTACAGTATGCGTGTTCTATATATGGCGCTAAGTCTTAAGTTGAATGAAGATTAGCTCTTTCAAAAGACGATTACAAGCTTTAGCTGGCTGGATATTTGACGTAGTGTATTACCTAATTTCGCCTATAAAAAAGTTTCCAAGTGCCGATAAGAAAGTGAGAAATTGATTTGAGTATAAAATTGTCTGAAAACATCACAAATCTCAGATTAAGCTTGCTTCGATGAGTTAGGTCTATGGAAAAATATTTAATTATATTTATTATATTTGATTATAATTTCTTACTTTCAGCCCTAGTTCTTCCTTTGACTTTTTGAAGTTACTTTTCGGCACAGCATAATTTTATAAGCTTACCTTGTATAAGCTCCTCCCTCGAATAAGCCCACATTCAAAAATATCAAAAAATAAATAAGCCTCGACCTGGCTCACTCAATTGATTTCGGGGATTTATGGTATTACCAGTGTTATCAACAAGTATGTTCCGTTGCTAACAGAACGATGACGATTCAAAAGAAGCGATTTTCAAGTAAATAGCTTTTTCAAGTTTAAGGGTTAATTCTAACCATCTCTAAACGGGGTCCAAGCAAATAAAATTTGTTCTTTATAAAGAATATTTGTCGACAGCGGGGGCATGATTCAAGGAAATAACAACTGCAAAAGCGCAAAATTTCGCCATTGCAGTCCTTAAATCAACATTCAGAAATAAGTGAGAGATATCGAATACTTTCCTCAAGAAAGGGTTGTCAGTGCTTGCACATTGGTTCACCGTAAGCTCCTGTTTGAGCGTCACATAAGATCTCTTGGATATTCAATATTACAAGTGCCTTCGTTCGCGTATTTTTAATTTCTCGAATACCATTAGCCACCATTTTCCCAAAAAGATCATCTGGGTCTTCCGTTGTGCCTAACCGTTGGCTAACGTTTTCCAGGACATTGATTGCTTTTTCCAGCATGGTACCTTCTTTGTTTTTATCCACCTCTCTTTTTGTTCTTCTAGGAGTCTGTCTTTCGTTCTGTTTTCCTTCGTTATCTCTTTCTGGCTGTTGCTCCATTTCTAATGACCTACCGGAATTTTGGTTACAAAGGGGTTCCTAAAAGAATGAAAAACTTTTCCTTGTTATTTTAGTGTACGTACAAATTAGAAGTTTCATAACTTTGCTCATACCCAATACACAAAGCCGCAGATCACTACTGCATCGGAATTTGAAGAAACGTGGAACTTTCCGACCTGTTTTGGAACCCCGGTCGGAAAACATCGTTTTAAAATAAGCCATTAATTCTGGCTCCTTTGTTATCAAGTTCCAGGAAACTTCTAGTACAGAATGTCTGCACTAGCAGAGATGCCAAAAACAGATTTATATATGTTGATGTCGGCTGCAAT
Organism: Chironex yamaguchii; assembly: GCA_024741275.1. Taxonomy (NCBI): domain Eukaryota; kingdom Metazoa; phylum Cnidaria; class Cubozoa; order Chirodropida; family Chirodropidae; genus Chironex; species Chironex yamaguchii. The sequence continues at coordinate 21,068 of JANTCA010014556.1, read as the reverse complement.
AGAAAGGAACGTTGCGGTGGAGTATATAAAAACCCCAGTCTTATAACAGTTTTGGAAGACCCTGAGGAAAGAGCTGTAAAGGATGGAAAAACCACATTGCCAGTTGCTTTAGTCGCTGACAATGCTTTTCCTCTTAAGAAGTACTTACCAAAACCATATGCTCAAAAGGCCGTATCAAAGAACAAAAAATTTTTAACTGTCGCCTGAGCCGGAAAAGGCTCATTGTCGAAAAAGCATTTGGAATCCTTAGAAACAGATTTTGCATATTATTCTCAGGGGCGGACCCAGCTTACATTTTGAGGGGTACCCAAGTCTCTCATAATTTAAATACATTGCTCAGTCCAGTTTCTAGAAACTTTCTTTTGGCATACTATTGCAATAGAAGATTACACCGGAAATGGTCAAACACAAGCTCAAGCTCCTTAGTTACCAGATATTCGAAGTTTTTCGTCGGTAACTAAGGCTGCCTTGTAAATTTTGATATCAATTTTTGTGAAATTATTTGAAAGATATTTTTTAATTTGTAAATAGGTGGTATTCATCATTTACTTTATTGCTGGCGTGAGTTCTGCTGCTTTGTGTGTGTTATTGTAGTCTAAGAAATCAAGTTAAGTCATCTCCTCTGTTACTTATTGGTGATGATTAGGTGTTTGATTTAATTCGAATAAAGGGATGATAGATTCTTTGGACAAAACCATGCACGAAATAGTTATCCTATTAACAGGAATGATGGAATATCTCAAGGACGATCTAAGTTTTATGCCTAATGTATTTTTTATTAAGATGGAATACTCTATGTTGTTCCTTACAAAAATTGTAAATTTATCATTTAAACAGTCAAATGACAGCAAACATTTAAACAGTAATGAAGTTAAGGGGCCGTTCAAAAATGACGTCACGCAAAATTTGACATATTTTGACCCCCTTCCCCTGTGTCACGCATTGTCACAAAAAATTAATGACCCCCTTGTCTATTTGTCTACCCCCTCCTCCCTTAGTGCGTGACGTCATTTTTGAACGGCTCCTTATTGAACAATAACATCTATATCATGTTTTAGTGAAAAGCGAGTTAATAATTGCATAAAAGTTGATATAACCTTAAGGCGTCCGTTGTTAGCGACGAAAAAATTCGAATCACCTGGTAACTAAGGGCCGAACTCGCGATTGACAATTTCCGGTTTAAGTAGGTATTTTGAACAATAGACGGGAGCCCACCGAAAGTGAGAATTGGCAAAATCGAAAGCCGATTAGCTGCTTTGCATTCGTGGGTGCTCAAGCCCCGCCACCGATTGGTTTAGATCAGTTACGAAATGTTTAAAACCCGGAGCGAGATGTGCTTGAATGCTTGCCTTTACTTAGAAATATGCAATTCGGTATGTGAATTAACCAGATGTCACTGCCCATGGAAAGACTACCAGACGTCAGTGTCAAGGAATAGACGTGAAGCAACATCAAAATTCATTTACCATTGAATATTGGGCGGATATTGTAAATCCAGATTGCACAAAAGCAAATTTTTTTTTGCAAGCATTAAATCTTACTATTGGATTTTGAGGGATGCTCGGGCACCCCAGCACCCACCTAGATCCGCCACTGACTCCCTCTACTATGACACGCCACAACATGCAGATAAAATGTCCTTGCAAGTTGTGTACTTCATAATTAATAATAATAATAATAATTATGCAGATCAAAAGTTGCTGCGCGATATGAGCGCAATGGATCTTATGATTCCGAGTTAACTGAATCATCAGCATCATCTTGCGGCCTCAGTCGAGATAGAATTTACTACGCCGTTCCAGTATGCCCTGTCGGTCATAGCTGTTAGAAGGTTTTGACCGAGTAGTGGCTAGACTTCGCTACGGCTGGTCTAGAATGGAGAATTAAGACAACTCCTTCCCTCCACAAGTCTAGGTTGTACACCCTGGGGGGCAGTGTTAGTTCACCCTTTTGTCCCCCTTGCTAGGGAAACGGATTGCGAGGTTGACAAATATCAGGTTGGGAAACTGGCGCGGAATAACGTTCCCTCGATGAGGGTGGATAGGCCTCTCTAAGCGGCGGTAGGCAACCCACCTAGTGAAGGTGTCACGATATAAACACCCTTGAAAGCCCTAGTGAAGCATCAAGTATCCAGCTACTGATAAGATCATGAATTACACTACTAACTGCACCAGGGTTCAAAATACTCAGGAAACCAATTATTCTGGTTCACCTGTAGATATTGGTCCAGCTCTGCTATTCTCAGCCAACTTTCTGTTAACTGAATGTTTCTGTTAACATTATTATTTACGAATCGCCTTGTAAGTTGGCTACATTTCACTGAAAACATACTTAAAAGCTTTCTTTGGTCAACCATGCTTCAGAGCATGAATCGTCAGAAAGGAAAGTATATGTATGGCAGCCTCGTATCAAATGAATGAAAGAGACATGTGTAGAATTATAAATGAAGGTTGCAATATATATAATTTTTTTTCTTTCTTTCAAATTTTCAAGGCGATTCTCAAGTTTTGTACCACAAAAAGATTGTTCAAAATTTTACTTACAATGTCTGAAATTGTCTTCCGACGAATTACGGAATCATGCAAAAACGACAGACTGTCGAAATGCTGCCATTGTGATTCGTATACATCGTTTGAGCTAATCCCGTTGCTATTTTTCCTTGTCTTTGAGATTTCTCTGCTGTAATATGTTCTCAAGTTATTTATCTTTCTTTTTACACCAGTCTCTAGAAAATACAAGTATAATTCAATATATTTTCAAATATCTAAACAAATATCCAGATAAATGCCATTATAATATAAAACAAAGAGTTAGAAAATTACGTACCGAAAATGAGGCGATTTTTGGCAACATAAATTTAAAATTTAACCTATTTTTTAAAAACAAAATAACATTGGATAATGCTGAAATCAATATGTGGTTCGGAAGCATGCTAAGCTAGTTGGAATGACAATATAAAACTTCATTTCAAAATACAGATTAATATATATAAAGGAAGGCACTAAAATAAAGGAAATTATAGATTATGTATTAATACATTATAAAAGGACAAGGAAGTTTTCAAATTTTCAGCAAACCTGTCATGCTGAACTTTTCCGCAAGTCGTGACACACTTGCATGCCTTTCAATTTTGTCTTTGTATGAAGGTAGTAAATCATTCCATAGATTTTCCTCTTTACAATACTCTGCTATAAAATCTTCCGTTTTCTCACTTTTTTTCAATATTGATCTCTTTGATGCCATTTGCATTTATTCTTTACCAGAGAACGATTGTAAAGCAATGCGTATACGAGGAAAATGTTTCATCTGTAAAATGGAATACGCGCTTAAACTGGAGATGGTAAGACACGCATTCGGGTCAGAGGCGTCCTTAGTTACCAGGTAATTCGAATCTTTGGTCGATATTTAAGGACGCCTTGAAAAGCATTATCTCAATTTTTATGCGATTTTTAGCAACATTTTTCACTTAAGTTTGTGTACATGTATTATTTATCAATATGTTTCATTGTTTTTAATAATTAACGTAAATTCCTTTGCTTTTTAGGTGTTATTGCGGGTCGAGAGATCAATTCAACTCATCTCCTCTGTTTGTATAATTACGGTAATTCTGTGTTTTTTAACTAGTTCATATTAAAGGATAAATGATTTATGTACATTGACCATGTTCAAATAGCTTATAGTACGAACAGGAATGATGAAACTTTTAAGGACTATCTTAGTTGTATACTCAATGTATTTGAATTTTGATCGAAGGCTCCTAAGTAGGGCAATGTTACTCTATAAATGTTATGAATTTCTGAATAATGACAGTGAAAAACAGCACAAATTTTACAAGTAATGAAGTAACTTCAAAACTAAAAGCTACAAGTAAATTTAAGTAAAACATATTGCTAAGAATTGCATAAAGACCCATTTAAAACTTTTCAAGACGGCCTTAGGTACAGACGAAAAATTTCGAGTTACCTGGTAACTAAGGCCGAACTACTATTTGCATTTGATCATTTCCGGTCTAAATACACGTTCGACTTTGAGAAGTCAAATCTATTTGACGGAGATACTCCAGATTTTATTTTAACACTTACACGGTCAAACTTTGCAATCGAGCATTCAAGTACGTTAAGTGGTACTGCTCTTGACTACATATTCCTAATCATAATATTAGTAATCAATCAAGAAGGAGTCTATGCGATTTGATGTAATACCTTGATGAAGTGTAAGACTGTCCACAATGTGAATCCGACCAAGGTTATCTAATACGTGAAAGAAAGGGAGAATGTGCTAAAGGTACGTTACGTTCCTGGAAATGGGGTGCAACAGGATGTCATTCAACGCAGTACGTGCGACAAAAAAAACTTATAATGAAAAGAAGTAAACTTACGACTGCAGCCAAATATGACACCTTTTTTACTGACCTCAAAAGCTCGTTACGTTGAAAGACTTCTGCTCATTTCACTACGACCGTACACTCATCAAATTCGATCTTAATCTCTTGAAGTATAGACTCACAAACGGCATGTGAACTGTGCCTACAAGGCATTTCTTAATTATTTTTTGCACTTGTTCCGTTTAGATGAGGACAAAGCAGCAGCGGAGGTTCCAGCACAAAATTTAATCGTTGCAAAATTGCTTAGAAGAGAGGACGCGGGGTGAATAAGGACTCAAAATCACGATCCCGCCAATTTGTAAATATAATTAATCTGTGCTTCTATGTGGATAGAAACTTTGCCTAGCCAAGGACGTTATACGTATACAGGGAATTTTTGAAACCAAGAAGATTTATCGGTTGCTATATCCGTGATCTTTTCTCCAAGAATTCCAGAAACAACATCCTATGGATTCCCATTTTCAAGGAGGATAGATTTTATTTTCCCTAGTTAAGAATTTAATTTAGATTTTGAACAGACAGGATGTGCAATATGGGTAACTGTTCTGATGAGGTTGATTTTCCTCTTTTATGGACAAAAAAATCCCAACGAAACACAGATTAAAAAAAGCTGTAATTAAGTGTTTCTCGACTGTCAATCCTAGAATTGTTGTCACGACTAGGAAGTCCTTGCCATCCATTCACAAGGACTTTCTTCCGCAACTTTTCAATTTTGTAGCTATTCGTAACTTTTTCTTCCTATAGCTTATATGAATTTTGGCGGAATTTCATTTCGATTTTTACCTTTTTTCATGCAACACAAAACAGAAAAGAAGTCATAAACTTTTCATTTTTTGAGGACATGTACTTTAAACGTATTTTGACATCTACAGTAAAAACCAGAAGAAATTAGAAATCCTGCAACTGGTAATTCATAATCAGTTATTTGATAGGTAAAATAGTAACAAAAGGAAAACAACAACTTGGTGTCACTTCAGTTGATAACAACTGCTACTGCTTTATCCTTTTCCGCTTTAATCTTAATGTGACCAGTTCATGTTTTACGTTAAAAAACAAGTTTACTGAAACTGTTGTGTTTGTGACTTCTTCATTCTTTATTCTTGTCAGCAAGTGTTGTGGAAGCAAATATGTCAATTTAAAATGTTTTTAGAAAACTTTGGCAACCAAACTATAAAAGCAAAAATGTGTGTTCATTTAGTTCTCATTCAAAACTGTTCATCACGACATTTAATACTTGCACCTTTTATGAAAAAGGATTTGTCGTCACATTTAATGTCCTCGACTTTTCTTGGAAATGATTTCTCGCAGCAATTAATGTCTGCAATATTTTGTATTAAAGTTGCGAGCAAAAACTTTCGTTACCTTTGCTTCCCGACAATTTCTGCCTTTAAAGTAGCAATTTCTAATAAAAAACTTCACAGTAGCAGTATTATGTTTGTCACATTCTATTTAAACAAATTCGATTTCTATCGGAACAAATTCGAATTGATCAAGAAACAGTCTGAATATTCGATGACGCAAATAGTATACCATTGTCCTCAATTTCGTATAGTCAAGCACGTAGATATAGCTTATAAAAACGAAATCCTACCATGATCTGTCTAAACTTAATGTTGAAAAACTACAAAATGACTTTGCAAATTTAGACCTTACATCCGTGAATTATATCCAATTAAGTGTCAATTAGCAATACAACAGATTTCTTTCATATCTTGATGAATTAGTAAAAGTTTATACTCCACTTATAAAACTAACAAAGACAGAAGTCAAGACATAAAACTTGGATCAACAGTAAAATACAAAAAATAATGCGTATTAAAGATTAGTTGCTTATAAAGCTCAAGAGAAATAATGAGGTGTCAACCGTGGATCATTATATAATGTTTCACAGCCGGATTCCAATTGCTTTGAAAGAAACTTAATTCATTACAATTACTTTCAGTCAAACAGCAAAAAAAAAATTATGATCAGAGATCGAATAAGCTACCAATTCAGTATTTCTTCGAAAGAGCGCCCGGAGCGATCATTTAAAATTCAGTCTTCGAAGGGAGGCGCTCATTCGACAGAGGGTGGCGCTCATATACAAATCTGCATTTTTGAGGACGTTCGCTTTAATTCGTAGACATACAGAAACAATCTTTCCTAGTGGTTGTGAGTACGCAAATTAACGAATAGCAAGAAGACAACTCAATCAACGCTCACGTCGCTGGTAAACGAAAGCACGAAGTAGGCTCGGTTGTCCCAACTCGATACGCGGCGTACACAAAACAAGAAAAAAGTGCCGTTATACTGGAAGCAGAATCGAAGAAACGAAAGAACATTTTAGCTACTTAGATTTCTCGGGAGAAAGTATGTCTGTAGCCAGATTTCCGACTAATTTGTTATGCTTCAATTTGTATAAAATGTTCTGTTCGAGTCGTTAGGTTTGTCTTCTTTACAATCTCTTGATCATCGTTTGCAAGCTGTTATTAAAGGAGGGGGGTACTCTTTCGAGGGGAGGCGCTCTTTCAACGAAATGCGGTATCATGAAATCTTCTATTGTAAATATCGTAGGCAAATTAAAAATTTCTAATGGTGCCCTTGCATCTGATCCTGTTGCAACAGCCAATCTATTAACAAATTTTTTCTAACTGTATATCTTCATTTCACTAAGAACACAGTAAAATCTAGAAAATTCCCTTTGAATTTCATCCTTGATAAATAATGTGACTTTTTTCATTGCTACATTAATTCCCATAGATATATTTAACATTATCTATATGCTTAAACCTGTTTTGGACTACATTTATGGACCCCAACAGTAATCCTGTAAGATTTTAAAGCACTTATGCCTTCTGGCTAGTTTTATACTCTCACAAATCATAAATGAATCTCTTCAACTTTCCTTAACTTTCCTGGTAACTTTCCTTATAAGATGAAACTTGCAAAGGTTATTCCTCTGTTCCGAAAAAAGTTGTTCATTTACTGCTTCTAATTATCGCCCTATTTCTCTCTTGTATGACTTCCTGGAAACGTAAAGTATATTTTTTCTGTTTGGATTTCGTGAAAGCATCTCTATTAATCATGCTTTAGTTAGCATGACAGAAACTATCAAAAGTTTACCTGACAACAAGAAACTGGTTGTAGGATCTTGATTGATTTACAGAAAGCATTTAATACTGTGAACCATAGTATTCTTTTGATGAAGCTTGAAAATTACAGAATTCCAGGTCCTGCTTTAAATTGGTTTAAATCTTATTTACCAGGTAGAAAGCAATACATTTCTGTAACGGGTACAATTCCAGCTATCTAAATGCTACATGTGGAGTTTCACAGGGTTTTGTCCTTAGTCTCCTTATTTTCTTAACTTTTATACATGATCTACCTAATTCATTATACATACTCTACTTCTACTTATTTGCTGACGATACAAATATCTACGTCGATGCTAGTAATGTTGATATGTTACAAAGAATAGTTAATAATGAGTTAGAAGTAGCTCAATGTGAACACGTTGTCACTAAACATCGATAAAACTAATTGCATAACAGTTAAGTCTCCTCTTGGTTCATTATCAGAGGCAGTTAATATTAAAATCAGAAATCAACCAATACAGTAGTACAGATACGTAAACTTTCGTGGCCTTCTTTTGGACAAAAATCCTAGCTGGAAATACCATTTATTAGAACTTTGGCTAGAACGTGTGGTATGTTATATAAGATAAAGAACTTACTTTGTATTGATATCTAGGTCTGTCTATACGATTAATTGCTATAAAATTACATTACTTGTTTTCTCTAGTATGGCATAATACTTTGATGACTCACATATGATATTCATATAAGGTCCGTTGTTTGTTGCAAAACAGAGTGGTAAAAGCTGTTACATTCACTCCTGTCTTTTTGGACTTGAAGATTCTGACGCTTCATGGACTTTTTCAGCTAAAATTGCTTTGATTCGTTTGTGATTGTATTAATGAGAACTCATCTAGGTGCTTCCACATTTTTTTGATTTAATGGTAAATTTTCGCCACTATGACACACTGCAAGCCACAGAAAAACCATTTTCACGACAAAATACTTTGCAATATGTAAGCAGGTATGTACGTTTCTTTGGTGTCAATCTTGAATCGATATTCCACATTGTATCAAAACATCGTTATCTACTTTTAGTTTTCGCCAAAAGATAAAAAAGTGCTTATTTTTGAGGATTCATCAACTTTGAATCAAAAGCATAAAACGTTGTCCTGGTTATTTACATAACTGATTAAATTAAATAAGATACAAAAACATCTTTAAAAATGTTGCTTTCTCTTCGATTATTTTATATATCGAGAGAGTCCTGCTATAGAATCTGATGCATGCAATGTCTCATTTCGCGTAACTGTTATTTGTGATAGGGTTTTAGAGGTATGTTTATGTAATTTGAATTCATTGTATATACTTAATATTTGGTGCGTAATAAATATTTTTATATGTAAGTAGGTTATTGTATGTGAAGGAATTTTTGATTATCTAAACTGAACTCAAGCAGAGAATCCTTGCCTGCTTTACAAAACGTTTTTTCTGGCTGAATTGGGCTGTCGACATCCTGTGATGTTAAGACATTAACATTACAAACTTGAACAGGTCCCAATTCAACACAGTTGTTCCAAAATAAGCTTAACCTCGTTGTTGACTACCTGAGAGTATTACAGCCTGTCTGCATGTTGCTACAATAGTGTTGTCGTAAGTACACAGTTTCATTGCAGTTGAGTTCTTCAAGCTACCTTTCTCGTTAACTATCGAAGCAACCTACTCAGTGAAGGACGGAACAATGGCATCAGCATCTGTGTGCACTTGAAAGCGGACCGTTCTACACATATTAAGATTATGTTATGCTATGGTCTTCCTTGTGACCATCTCGTGCGTCGAAATATCCACAAGGTGAGCATCCTTGTCCGACAGATCTTTGCATACTCCCTTGCGGTGACATTTTTTCTTAAAATGTGCTGTCTTGCCAAACTCCCGACACGCTTTGCCATGGGACACTTTCCTCTCCAGTTTGCACCTACAGAACTTGCATTCCTTCTTCCGTGAAACTGTCTGACCTGTGGCTGACTTGGACTTTCTTGCATCGGCAGCCTTCGATTTTATAAAACTGGACTTTTGTGGTGACTCCGTTGGTGGCTGTTGAATCCTGAGGAGTCACGTTGGTTGTCAGTGCCTCCGTCATCTCTTGAGTCTTCGTAATATTGATTGCAGCATCCAAAGTAAAGTTTTCTGTGACAGCAGCTTCCATCAAAACGTCCTCTTCATTATCCCTTCCAAAAGACTGTCACGAATGAGACAAATGGTCATTTCGCTAAACTCGCAGTGAAAAGGCCAGTCATCTGAAGGCCGTCACATACTGCCGCACAGTCTATCCTGCTTGATGTAAGTGATGATTAAAGACATACACATGTAGGATTGATTTCTAGTCAGCAATGGTCTGCGAACTTCTTTAGCACTTTTCAGGATTGTTGTTCTCTTCCTTTTTAGCTGAATGAAACATGTGAAACAACTAGCCCGCTGGAAATTTATGACACTCAGAAGATGCGGCACTTGCACTTTCTTGTCCTCTTTGTCAATCTTTGACATGAAACAGTAAATCTGCCACCCTCATTAGAAGTTCGTCTAATTTTCATCTCGATGACGCTTGTCCTCAAACTGCATCCGTGCTATAGCAGGCATCAGTTGCGACATCTTCCTTTGATGCTCTTCCTCGTTAGAGTAATATCTGCTGAGCAAAGCAACACGTGTTCCGCTCAGTAAAGTAGATGTTTCAATGGATAAATCCTACGTGCGTTGTTATTGCTAGGAAGAGTCACTGGCGTGTGTTCCTAAATACTTCCGTCTTCATGTTATGATTATTATAAATGGTGTACCATACTTTAGTAAATAAACGTTAAGAAACAGTCTCCATCATAACTTTACTTCCATTCTTTACACAAGAGAATCCTGTCTTCTTCTGCATGGTCCCTTGGAGCTTCGTCTGACGTCCATGGATTGTTCATTTTCTATTGTTTTGCCTTTTTTGGTTTCTATTGTTTCTTTTTACTTCAGGGTCAAAGGCGCGAACGATCCTTGTTCATTTGTTATCTCAGTTTTATTGTGCTTTGGCTTCGCTTCGTTGAAACTACTGTATGCTAAATTCCATTTTGTGCATCTTACTAACAAATTCTTTACTTGTAGTTTGAAAAATGTTAGAAAAGAAGACTTTGCTCTCAAAGAGTACTTGTAAGTTTTAAGGGTGTTTCATACCATTGTTTATCTGTATTACTCCACAAATCAATTTCAATATTTGCTGGCATGATAGTGAGAGTCACTTCGTCAAATTTTTGTTGGCAGGTGTTTGATGATAATCCGCTAGATGAAAGATTATCAATGATTTGACCATGAAATCGAACGTTAGTTTGAAACTCTTTAAATCAGTTTCACTTCACTTAGAGAAGAGAATCAAACAGAAAATGTTTACACAACGGAAGCTCGGAAGTCTGAGCCCTCTTGTCAAAAAGGGTTTTGAAATTTATTACTTGTCGTTTTTTTCTGTTAACTTTTCGGCTAGGTTAACAGTTAATATTATTGCAACTCACCCTTTCCTGAAACATACATAGCGACGCAAATATGCCTTTTCAATCCTAACAAGACCTTATAGTATAGAAAAGATAATAAAACAGAAAATTCGCAAACGAATCCTTTCCTCGCCAGGAAAGTGGCAAAATTTGTATGTTATGTATAGCATTTCAATAAATCAACCCGACGGCTCTTGTTCTGTGCCTAACCGTGGTACGAGATTTCATGGTTTCTCGTTCCACCTGGATGGTCTGCCATTGTTCTAGCTCCTGCGCCTGGCTAGTTGTTGTTTTGGATGGTCCACCTGTTGCTCTGCTTATCACACTGAACAAGGCCTCTTTGCACCTAAAGTAAAACTGTGAGCTGTTTATCTATTCATTGTATTATAAAAAGATATAAATGATCTTGTCCCTAATTTAGCGTGGAGCAGTATGGAGTCCATGTCAGTGAAGATAGTAATTATTGAAAATTCCAAGCTTTCGATTCCAGCTCCCACTTCATCGACTTCATCGCAGATGTTTTGATACTAAATCTTGATGATTATTCGAGTGACTAGTATTATTCGGCGACATAGTAGAAGAAATGAATGTAATACACTTTCTGTTCTTAATTTGCACATTGGTTAAAGCAGTTTGGTTTGATAATGTACTGAGCTTGCCTCGTGTGATACATGGTTCAACAGAAATTCGAACGAGATTTAAACAGCCACTACGGAAGTATAAAAGATCAATACCAGAAAACACTGAACGAAAAAGCCGCATAGACATTTATGCATGGAGGGACAAATTTCACACGACGGGAGGAGAGTACCACATTTCTTTAAGTACAAATCGTGTTTCTGGATCAGCTGTGCATAAAATTAGAAAAAGGAGTGATGAGGACTTAGATTTAAATTTAAAAGATGGATCACAATTATCTTCCTCGTTTCAAGAAGCTCAGGATGATGACACAAAAGCTAGTGAACATTTTAATGAATTACTGAGTTTCTTACCTGTCAAGAAAATTGTAGGTCTTACAGGTGGAGAGAAAGAGGAGCAAGGTGTTAGTAGGCAAATAATAAATTATGTACCGAACCCAGAGGAGGATAGTCAGTTGCAAAATACTGGATTTAATACAAATTCCTCTATTGATCCCCTCTTGGATTCAGTTGACCAGGATAATGTGAATACATTTTATGTTGATGGTGTTGCTGAATCTGTAGGTGATGCTTCTTACGATGACGGACAGAGTGATTCTAATTATTTAGGCCCAAGCAAAATGGAGAGGATGCGAAACAGGACAGATTCCTCAGAGGAAACTGGGGAAAGCAACAGCAATAATAAAATATCACCAACGGGGAAAAATGTGCAATATGATACACCGAATGCATCGATAAGTTCGGATCATCAAGAAGATAATGATGGATCAGGTATAGAAGCTTGATTTATTTTGTCCAATATGCTAGACCACTGTGTCCTCACATTCTTTGGCTATATTAATAGTACATGCAAGAAAATTTAAAGCTGTTAAATATTATTGAGAAAACGTCAGGTACCCGTGCATTATTTAGTTGAAAATTCGAGTGAGGTGATGTTGTTTAAGGTAGTCAGATCTTGGTTTTAGATAAGAAGTCATGATGTAGAACCGGAAATTGACAACTAAGCCGTTTGGAAACGGTAGTGTTTCGTAACCAGGAAACACAGCATTGCATTCATTGTTATTCAATTAGTTGCCGGTCTTGATCCGAATGTTGATCAGCTTTCACTCTCCATCTTCTTCTGTCTTCTACAATTCTTTTAGTCTGTCGACATGTCCTGCATTAAGCCCAGGTCATTAAACCATCTGATCATGTCTGCTTTTGTCTCCTGCTTGGATTTGTTCCCTCAGTCGTTTCCTCAATATCTCCTGAATTTCCGTCTATAACATACCCTGCAAATTAAACCTTACTTCTAGCTATGTTAATTAATAAAGCTTCGCCTGCTCTTTCTAACACCTTATGATTAGTAACCCGGTCCGCCAATCTTATCTTCGGTATGTGTTGGTAATACTAAATTTCAAATGCACCAGATTTCTCATCATTGTCTAATCTCCTTATGTCAAAAAAACACTACAGCAAAAATTAAACAGTTTCGAAGCCATATCTTAAATTGAGATTATTTTTTGTCTTTGCATGTCCTTGCCTAATAGCAATCTTTACTTCTTCCAAGTCCCTTCCGTCTTCCATTACCTGGTTACCATGATATGGGTTCTAAGTTCCTTCTTCTAAACTATGTTCTCTTGCGTGCTTGTCTTATGTGATTTTAAATTGCTCAATACTATGATCTTGTTCTTCTCTTGCATTTCATTCCATTCCGTAGCTCTTGCATGATTTGTACACTTTATTGACCATCAGTTTTACTTGTCCTTCAGAATACTTATAAATTATAGTGTCATCACTATATCTAATGTCCGATATTTTTATCCATCTAATAGCGATTCTCATATAAACTTAGGACTTCGTTTGTTAAAATCTCGCAGTTGAAGATAAGCAAAATTGGGTACAGTTTGCATCCATTTTTAGAAAAACAATACGATATTTTTTCCGTTCCCTTTTCAGCCTTGTTGACTTTCATCTAGTTACCTTTCCACTATTGGTGTTACCTTATTTTTAACAACGTGTAGTAAAAGTTTGGAGGTGTATAAGTTGAGGCACGTTGTTTACCTTCGGTATGGACAAAAACACGCTGATTAAAACTGGAAATTTTCAATTTATTTATCTGGCCTTTAATAGTTTTTCTAGTGTCTCTAAGCCTTTTCTCCTCAGGCATTGGAGGAATCCCGCTGATCTGTCCTCTTCATCAGGTGATACCCTGTCTGCTATCCTTTGTACTGTCTCTATAACTTGTTCCTCTTTGCCATTGTTTATCATAAATATGTTTGTGTCTACTGTGGGTTTCTGGACTCAAATATCAGTCTACAACATATAGATTCTTCACATTTTACACTTCATCGTCGTCATAAATCATTCCTTCATCTTTGTCCTGGAGGTCAAGAATTCCTCGCATTCTTCTTGTTTTAAGATGTTACACATTTCTATTTTGCAACTTCATTTGTGTTCAGAATTGTTTTAACTCGATCCCATAAGAACCTATTGCCGTGGAACACCAGACCATATTAAATGCGAACATGAAACCAGCTAAGATCGCACAGTTTTTAAAAGCGCAATGGATACAGGTGGAAAACATTTTTCTACAGATTCTTAAATACGCTCTTATTTTGTTCAAAGTATACATGAGATGGCGTTGCTTTAGTGAGACAATAAATTTGAAACTTCGTTGTAAGGGCAGAATCAGTTTGCGGAAACATTTCTCTTGCTTATGTAGCATCCTTGCTGTATTATTGTAACAGTTGAAAATTATGAAGGATAAGTGATGCATGCTAAGCAACAACAGACATTGTATGCCATAGTAACAAGACGTCGAGAGAGTAGAGCCATATCTCACTTATCCAGCAATTATGATGCTCTGCCTAAGTCACCAATGTTAAATTTATATTGATTGATCTACATAGACAAGATCAGCGGCGTGGGGTAATCGCAAGAATTTAATAAGTCTCGGTGAATGCACCGCATAAGCTTTTTCAGGGTCATACTCATTGCTTTGACTTGGAATGTATCTCTTAATATCGTGCTTGTCACTAGAGATCAAGAAATTTGATAATTTCATAAAAGTTATTCTACAAAACAAAGAGTTGAAGGAATCCTGAGAGTCATAGTTGGCCAAAAGTAGGAGAGCAATTGCCCCAACATACCCCTCCATGACCATGGGCAAGACTCAAACTATCCAACCACAACTCTCTGTTGATATTATCCAATGCTTACAAAGTAATTAGTTAAAAAGTTCAATTAAAGAAGTCTACAAATGGGAACATTCATTGCTGATGCCGTAAAACCATCATTGATGCAATCTAGAGATCGAACAAAGTTTTTGCAGTCAATCAGAGACCGTTTCTGGCAGTTACTATAATGTGGCGACAAATAATTCCGTTACCTCAATTCACGTTCACCAGCCATTTCTTATCTCGTACATGAACAACATCTGCATTTAAAACTATAATGATACCAATCTATTATGACCTATGATAAGACTTCGCACGTTCTCTCATCTAAAACGTCTGAAATAAATACAACCATAATCAACATACACTTTTATCTCATTCCTGATTTTACATAAAGGACCAATTTGTAGTTTCTCTAATCCAAAATTACATTTCCTTGTGTTTGTTGAGTATTGACCCATCTACTCTTTTATATTTATGTTTTCTCAGTATATATCTTAGTTATGTTTGCTTATTAAATCCTATTCCTTTCTGATCATGGTTTCTATAACCTCATGGAAGTTAAGATGACTGTTTGCTCCTTCTGTAGATGACTTTAACAGTAAACGTTATTGCAGCTGTATGTATTTATCACAAAATAGATTCAAGTCATTTAAAGTGGTGTTATTAAAGTCATTACTTTTGGTGTATCATTTTATACACAAACAAAATTTAAACACAATAAAAGCCACCTTTTCACTTTTCTAATTACTTTGTGATATTTGTTTAACCATTTGGTTGTTGTACCTACTTTTCCACCTCTTTTCTTTTCAACAAACATTTAACTTATTTTGATCCTTGATAATATATTATTGTAAATGTGACCTCTTATTAACACTTAATCTTATGTTTTTAATCCATGATTTTATTTAAGGGGAATGCAGTGAGAAGCACAGCAATGCTCGTAAAAAGGACACTAGTGACGAACAGGGGCAAAATACCATTGAAGTGGATTTGAATGACAATGCACTAGCAGAAAACAGAGGAAAAGTGCACTCTGATGGAGATGATGATAAAATCGATAAAAGAAGTAGGCAAATAGTACAAGAAATTAAGTTTCCTAAAAACTACCATGCAACTGGAATCCTTTCTTTGCCATATGATGATATACAGGAACCATTTGAAGCCTGGTACGCTGGTGGAAAGAATTTAAGCAGAATTGACTATTACTATGGTGGGTCGTGTTTATAACAACTAAATGTTTGAAATGTTTAAATGACAGTTATGGCAGAGTAAGAGAATAATCACGTTCATGATGGCCATCGTCAAAATTCACCTACTAGTAAAATCTTGTCGCATCCTGGATCTACTGTTGGCTTAGCATTCTTTTGTAAAAGTGACATATATTATGTTCTAAGATATAATAGTTGGGATGGAAGGTTAATAACATTAGTTAGCAGAAAGAAACTAAAGGTTGCCATATACATCTTCTTACCTTTCTGACGATTCATACTCTGAAGAGTGTCAGACACAAAAAGCTTTTAAGTATTTTTTTAGTGCAATGTCGCTATTTTTCAGGGCGATTCTCTTTTAATCAATAATTTATTTCTTTGTAAAACTATGTTGGAAATTAAAAGAAACCTTAACTTCAAAACAACCAAAACATTTTAATTAAAGTTCTTAGGGAACGTTAGGAAATTGATTCGTACATTCAAGTTCTCTCTTTCCCTCATAGTATTACCAGCCTAGTAGTTATAATCATACGTAGACTACGTTTGCCACTTGATATTTCCAGCATTGCAATTCTATTTGCCACTTTGTCTCTACATTTCAATAAAGCTGATTAAGCTTAAAGGAACATCTGAAAAATTGATTTCACTTTTCTTTAGGTATGGATAAAACATATCAGCGTGGAGATATAGGAAAGTATGGTGTACTTGTAAAGCTAACACCCACTCATTGGGCTAAAAAAGGATCACTTGATCAAAATACCTACAGCTGTTGGTTTAGAGAGGAGCCAAAATGGTCTCCTCAAAGGGGACAGTCTGTCATTCCTCTCAAATTACGAAAATTTAAGGTATAGTGTTGTTATATCTTCTAAATTAGATTTCAAAATAATTTTCTTAAATTTATCTCATAAAGATTTCATTACTTATAAAGTGTGTCTGCTATTGTATATGAAACTGTTGGTGAGTGCGAGAGATAGAGAGAAAGAAAGAAAGAAAGGGAGGGAGAGAGAAGAAGTGAGAGAGAAAAAGGAGGAAAGAAAGAAAGAAAGAAAGAAGGAAAGAAAGAGAAAAAGATAGGGAAAAGAGAGAGCAAGTGTGCTAGAGATTCAGAAGAAAGTTTTAAAAGAAAAGCCAAGAGTCATTGTCATGGATCGAACTTTTTGATGATCTCCCGATAGTTCAATCATGACACTGTACATTTATATGAACAAGGATTCGTCCCAGACTTTAATATTTAGGTTGACACCACAGCCGGATTAGTGCGCTTAAAAGAAACCATGTCAGGACTCTTCCCATATAAGAAATCATATAACTACAGTAATGCTTTTTTTTTTCGCATGAAATCTTGTGTCGAAAATTCGTGGAATATTCATTTTGCTCTGCAAGTGGGTAGCAGACGGCATCTTTAATATTTACTAAATTGCGAATAGTAAAAATAATGAGGAAAAAAGTTCAGTTAATCGGATAAGTAGAAAGCAAAGACTTGGTAGATTTTACAACTAAAATTATAACCAATAAACAAGATACAATGACATCCATAATTTAGCCTAACTTTCAATTTAGCTAATAGCTAGTACATTCAATTTTCTTCTTTGGATTTGTAGTTGATTAAAGAGGAGAATTTCAACGGTGTTCCTGCTTACAAGTTGCAATACCAAAAGCGAATTGAGCAAAAGAACAATACTTACACTTTTTACGTCACTCGCTCCAAACCTCACATTCCTTTACGCTACGAAATGGTTGGATTCGATCATCTTCTTTCCTCTCATTACGATAATTACGTCTTGGACTACATAACATTTAAAAAGTGGGATTTTGATTTTGAGATTCTGAAAATTCCAAAGAGTGGGTAATTTTTTTCAGTTCTCTTTATTTAGTCTTATTCACAAATTTTTTATACTTAACAAGTTGTGACTAATTATGCTTTGAGAGGGAATCCTGACAAACGTTGTGCAGATTATGAGCTTATAGGGAATAGGGGAGATATGACATAATTCCAATTAACTAAGACGGAAAAATGTTCTCGTTCATTAATGCACTTGTATATATATACTTGTCATATGATTTGACGATATTCAGTTGTCGATATTCAGGAGTAGAAAGTTTTGGAATTATATGATAGTTATTAGTTAATCGGTCCTCTCAAATAATGTAGTATGCCTCTTGTTGCCTTCTTTTGCAGTGTGTACCTGATAGGGAAGTTACGCGAGGAGGCCATGGTTCCCTTTTTATACATAACTGATTTTGTTTAAACTGCTTTCTATGTTGCATCCGATTTCATTACACTTTATGTTACGTGGTTCAGAGGCATTCGAGCGAATCTCAAAGTGTGTGTTTGTTTGTGTTTGTTTGTGTGTGTGTATGTTTGTGTGTGGGGGGAATAGGAGAAGGGGGAGGAGGAGGGTGGTGGGGTGTTCTGACTACGACTGCAGCTGTGGCCTCTGCAGGGAAATGCTGACTTAAGTCTCCGTAAAACTGACCACATTTTCTATTTAAAAGCACTACGTATGAGTTCATTCCTAAGCATCCCTTAGCTAACTTAAGTAATACAACACTGGCGAGATCTAAGAAATATGTCAGCGTCCAAGATAGTCAAATTGTCTAATGTCTAGAGTCATTGCGAGTCTAATTACGGTAAGTAAAATTTCAGTACTACACCAATCGTTAAAGCAATGTATGAATCGTTACTACAAGACACCTTTAATTTTGAACGACCTGTTTTAATCTAATCTAAAACATGACTAGCTAGTTATTCAGAGGCACATTGAATACAATCACAGAAGATAACCAACTGTGATACATCATTTCACGAACAATCGACAAAATCTCTGAGAAAAAGTGAAAAAGTGAGGGGTTGCACCCCAGGCCCGACTTTGCCGCCCCGTAGTTTTGGTAAGAATTATAGATAATTGCGATGCTACATTAATTTTAATGCTACAATTTTTCTTATATTTATTTTGACTTCCATTTGTCTCATTCCTCACTGCTTGGCTCACTGCGTCAAGACTCTGTGAGTACTATTTGGACTGAGAAATCGATCATCCCTGGATTAAAATATTTGTACAGCCGTGTGTGAATAAATCAGAATGATAGGTTGGGCTAAGGAACATGCAATTGAGTGTTTGGTTTCCTACGGAATGTACTTGCCAAATTCATAGCCATAGTAGAACACTGCATTATCGCTTCTTTAAAGTAGTAATTCCGCCTTTCATCTTTTCATCTCCTAAATCACATTTACGCAGCATTCAACTATTGCTTGCCCTAAGCGTTTGAACAGAAAAATGTATTTTTTCCAGAGTACAAATGTTATAAGCAGCTCAAGAAATTAAAGAGCCGTTTTGAAGCAAATCCAATGTCAGAATTTTTACATGATGAAGAGACTGGTCATAGAGAAAAAGAAACACAGAAGATGTTTGCAAAATACAAAAATAAACATGGAAAAAGATATTCATCGGAATTGGAGGATTCCCGTCGAAAAGATTTATTTAGGCATAATACCAGGTATGCCTTTCAGGAATTAGTTCCTTTATTGACAATGTCTCTATAGACGAAAGCTATAGTTGATATGAACAATGAACTAAGGGACTGTTTGAAAGAGAGGCCGTGGCCTTAACAACGGAGTTGTACACTTTGCATTTGCCTCGCACTCAGTTAAAACAGCCCCTTTACTAAATAGAGTTCACAGTTAAGGTTATGGTTGTCATTGCTCTATCATCATAATTTTCAATACTTAAACATCACCATGACCATCATGTTATTTTCTTTTGTCAAGCAAGACGTGTGAAAGTCCAACTGTACTTGGATTATGTAATTTATAGTATCCATGTCTTAAATGTTTGTCCGCAAGAATAATTCCTTTTTTGTTAATATTCGTGCAAGTTGTTTGAATGGCAATGAATTGATCATCGAAGGTGCACTTGTGATCGCTCACTCAAACACGAATGAACTAAGGCTCCCTTTAGGTTCTTAGGCTGGTAAGGCGATGACGTTGATGTCGCCCACAAATTTCT
This sequence comes from Chironex yamaguchii, assembly GCA_024741275.1. Classification (NCBI taxonomy): domain Eukaryota; kingdom Metazoa; phylum Cnidaria; class Cubozoa; order Chirodropida; family Chirodropidae; genus Chironex; species Chironex yamaguchii. Next base: position 1,099 of record JANTCA010014556.1, on the reverse strand, counting down.
TTTTATAGCATACTCCTTACCAAGCGTAGCTAATTCCCATTCCAGGGTTAGAGAATGTTATAGGGAAGTGAGCTCTTTATGACAGGTGTCCCGTTATCTTTTGGTATTTTGTTTATGGTGAGGTGGATTCGAACTCGCAACCAACGGCTTGCAAGATAGTCGTCTCGTCCACTATACTCACAAATAAGAAACATTCAAACGGCAGAAATAAGGACGTTTTCTTACATATAGGTAACTCAGCAAGCATGCCCTTCAACCAAATTGTTTATTTTGCCCCTTTCTAATCTAACAAAATTCACATTCTAATCTACAGGTATCAATTCAGTCAAACAGTCAACACAACTCGGTTTTCAATGTGTTAGTGCCTCAAATTATTTTGCCGTGTTTTTCTTCCCCAGATACATCCACTCAAAGAACAGAGAAAACTTAAATTTTTCGCTGGCCGTAAATTCCTTTGCAGACATAACTGATCACGAATTTGAGCTTTATAAAGGGCTAATGACGGGTGAAGATGAAAGAGCATTAAAGAGAGAAATAGATCAAATTCCTGTTCTGAGATTAGAGATACCAAAGCAACCTCTTCCAGATGAACTGGATTGGAGAGACTACGGTAAGAAGATAAGCATTTACATGGAATAATCACAAAGCAAGTATAAAATACTACAAATTTAATTCCATTTCTAACACAAGTCTAGTCAATGTACGCGGTAAAGCAATAATAGGAAAATATTTGTTTAGTAAGATTAAAAAATTCTAAATTTCGAGGCAGATATGCTGAATGCGCCTTCCATGACATTTCATTTCAGGTGCCGTTACAAAAGTGAAGAGTCAGAGCTCCTGTGGTGCATGCTGGGCATTTTCTGCCATAGGAGTAATTGAAGGAGCTTACAGCATTCAGGTATACAAGTAGCTATGAGTCTTTAATGTATCACTGTCATAGGTGTATGTCATAGGTGAATAATAATGTAAGTATTATGTAATGTGAAGTATAAGTCTTTATTCCAAAATGTTAAATTCCCTACGTGACGGCAAGTGACGGCAAAGTCTACATCTACGTGATGCGGGCGATCACGTTCTCCACGAGTACAACCGATTCTTT